>JAPYZE010002340.1:0-16739 GCA_030522805.1 Leptomastidea abnormis
ATATATATATATATATATATATATATATATGTTTATATACTCGTGCTTTCCTACCACGTGTGTGTTTATGCTTATGTCGTCATACACAGCTATGAGGGTTTATTTTTTAATTCGCGCGTTTAAACCAGCATGTGCTTTGCATTTTTAAGAGCCTCATCTTTGCAGTGGAATATGATGCTGGATAAGAGGGGAGGACTAGGATAGCGTAAGGAATTTTTGGGCCTTCAAGTACAAGTGTTGAGAAGCATTTTGCCAGTGTTTAGAAAGCTAATGAAGGAATATTATATAAAAAAATAAATTAATTGAAATAATTAAATTTAATTTGAAATTTGTATTAAGGAAAATTAGAGTCACTCTTGTTATACAGCTTCTTTATTATATTGTAATAAACAAAATATAACAACATTCTTAATTACGCATTAGCAAGAAATAAATAAAGTCACGCAGTTTCACATATAATCAATTAGAAAAATACACACACACAGATTATTAAATAAGCTTACGCAATTCTCTTCCTATCTCATTATATTTATAAGTGATACGCGCATACGTGCAAAGCCAATGTCGCTGTAAATCTGGTAATTGCAGGTGGGCCGAGAAAAGAAAGAGAGAAATATATAGGTGTTCTCCACATGGAAAAGGGGGAGTGCAATAATACATACATACATATACATGCACAATTGCAATTAGCGAGTATATCATAGCACGGGATCTGGTCGCGCGCCGCAGCGCTGGTCGGATATTTAGCATACGCGGGACCGAGCGCGAAACAATATACCGAGCGATAAGCCATCAAAATACGATGTTGGGTGTGACTTGGCGCCAGCCAGCTGACTGTTGATTTAAGTATAGCAGAGTTGGAACTCGATAGATTCGTCGGGGCGTAGATATACACTCTTATTCCGAGAGCTGCTCGTAAAGAAGACGACTCTAAGAGAGGGAGAGAGAGAAAGAGAAGCTCATTATGAATTGCGCTTATTCGCACTTTCCCGTCCAGTTTCTCTCCATATGCATCGGCTGGCTCTTTTTTTTTTTTTGCTTTTATACCTTCTCGAGTATATACACCTATATATACATCGGTTGCGCTGGCTTCATGCTCTGATATTCCGAGTGCATAATATAGAGTATACGTATGGTGTATATAGTTGGCTACGGGGCGTCCACCGCGTGATATATCGTTTTGCAAGATTTATCGGATTATGAAAAAAACACGACGAGATCATTTGCATTTTCGGCATGAAATTTTCATTTGGCTCTTCTCTCTCTCTCTCTCTCTCTCTTCTCTCTCTCTCTCTCTCTCTCTCTCTCTCTCTCTCTCTCTCTCTATCTATCCCTCTCTTTCTGGCTTACTGCAATTACAACACGATACGCATAATATACACTACTCGGTTTGGTTTTCTTGAGATATTTATTTCAAGGAAAATGTATAAGGATATATATGTGTGGGGAGAAAAAAAAAGAGATTATGTATGTACTTGGCTCTATTATAAACATGTTGAATTCTGACTTTTGCTATAGATACTAATCTCGCGAGCGTTTACCGCTAAACTTTGTTACAATATGGCAAATGCAGCTTGCACAAATTTTTTTTAGCACATATAACAATAATATACGCTCTGCAATGTTTTTCATTTCGATGCACTCGCGGATACTTGGTTTTAAAGAAAAAAAAATGTTAGATTTAATAATTTTAAAAGCAAAAAAAACCATGTACCTGTGCATGTAAACGCATAAACAAGCTTAGATAGTAAGCTTAAAAAAAAAGCAGTCGACAAGAAAATGAAAAAAAAGCTTGTCGACGAGAGCTTTCCCACATACATTATCGAACGTATGAAGTAGGCATAATAATTCGCATCAATAATTCGCAGTTAAGATCATGGAGGGCTACAGCAGCAGCAGCAACCGAACACGTACAAGAAAAACACACAGAAGAGGAAGGGGAAGAAATATATCAGTTGTATGGCGCTTGTAAAGAAGCGACTCTCTCTCTCCCTCACGCTAAATTAAATCACGTCGATGTCGATTAGCGTTGACAGCGTCGATTAAAGGGCTTCTCTTCGAACGGGCCTCTACGAGTTTAATGACTGGTCAGAGCCTCTGTGAGTTTGCTCCTCTCTCTCTCTCTCGCAGCAATTTTCATTCGTAATATTTAAATGCCGGACTATTAATGGGTCTGAGCTTGAACTCAAGCCCGATCAGTTTTAATTTTTTTTTTCAATTTTTTTCTTTTCTTGTTTTGGTTTATTTTGGTGCTGGCTGCAGAGAGATAAAGGATTAGCTATGCTCCGTAGACAAATTATCATTATATTCGTAAAAAACAGTCTAATGGATTGTAAAATACAAAATCTTTATTGGTGAATGTTTTTTTTAAATTAAAATTGTTGATCAACTATAATTGCTAATTGGTAAAGTAAAAATATAATTGTGCCTAATAAGTTGAATAAAGTAAATTATATGTATAGAAAGTAGTAGGCTGGTAAAGTATTTATTTAATTTTAGAATATTCATGGGCTTTAAATTCTAGTTATTTTTCTTCTCATTGTGTGTTCCGAGTGAGAAATCTCGATAAAGTCTTGATAAAAGAAAAAAAGAAAGAAAGAAAGAAAGAAGTGTGAATGATATTTATTATTTGCAAAGATGCTTTACGACGTAATAACCAGCTATTAATTTTTCTAAAATTTATATATTATTATACCAAATTAAACTGTATATTTCATAATAATAATTATAACAGTTTAAGCGCCGGATTATCCACATAAATAATGCATTTCGGCAAAATTATATTTTTATTATTTTATATATGTACATCCATATCTTTTACATACCTACGCGCAGAATAATTCATATTGTATATAGGTATATAGATATAAAGCAAAGCCTGCGAAATTTATTTATAAATTCATCTAAATTAAAGTCAATTGCTTAATACATACTGATGAGAGAAAATACAATAAAGCACATACATATAATACATACGCGTGCGCGCGCGCACACACACACGCGCGCGCGTAGACAAACATATACTATATAATGCCCAATGAAACCGCAAAATATCGCGTGGCTCGTTTCCCAGGAATTAAGGAGTTGAAAGTACTATAAGCAACATCTTTTATTTATCTATATCTTTTTTGTGCGTGTTTATATCTGCAGCAGTGCACTGTCGAGCTAGAAAAAGAGAAACTGTATATCTATATATACACGTTCAGTTGGACAAACAAATCTTTTTTAAGCTCCGGTATAGAAATCACAGTTCATAAACTCGTTATTTTCTCGCGGCGGCGGCAGCGGCTTATTACATTGTTTACCCGATTTCTCGATAATAAAAATGAATAATTTATTTAATTACGCGATTTATATTATAACTCATTTATAATAGAATATACCTACTTATAGTTATATTAAAAGGCAAACAAGTGACTATTTTTATTTTGGCTCTTTTTAACGAACTTGCTCAATAACATATGCAAAAAATTAATTGGTAAACTTTTTCATCAAAAGCGTTTTCACTTATATACCTATAATTTTTTACTTTTCTTTTATTATTTTTCAAATATCTTTCACTAATCCAATTAATAACGATCGATCATTAAAAAAATACTAATCTGTACAAATTAAACCACGCCTCGGTATAAACCTTCGTCCCGCGAGGCAAAATAAGATTCAGTAGCAGCAGCAGGAGTAGCAGCAGGAGCTCGCATCCGTAAACATATATAACTTGGCTTCTCTGGCGTTCGGTCAGCGACAAAAACGTGGCCTGACCAAAAAACTACCGTGCGCGCGCGCTTCTGGTGCGCCAGAGGCTTTTTTATATAAATATAGAAGCTGCGCGGAGTATATAAGGTATATCGGTTCTCGAGCAATTCTTATAGCTGAGGATGAGCAGGAGCATTTATCGTCCGGGCCCGGTCATTATTCCATCGAAGTCTTTCATCGAGAGAGGGAGAATATAGAGGCTGGCTGGCTGGTTGGCGAGAGGTGTAGACCGACGATGATGATCGCGCGCGGCGGGTTGCAGCCGGCCGCGGCCTCAGGGCCAAAAACAAGAGCAGAGCCATAGTACAACCCTTTCTCGCCGGAAGAGATTTTTTAAGTCGTCGCAGAGCTCGGCTGCTGCTGCAGGAAAACAAACTTACTCCCTCCTCATCCTTCCAACTCCTCCTTCTCGCTTTGATGCACTCCCTTATTTATCATCCGCGCCCGGGTGTTCTCGCGCACCTACAATTAACTTACGAATTAATTTTTTTCTCTCGCCAGATTTTTGGAGGGAGTTGTGCGGTCAGACAGAGAAAACAAGCACTCGTGCACCTTATAGCTTAGGGGAGGCTTTTAGCGCGCGTCCTGAAGTTTTATATGCGCGCAAGTGATCGATCGAGCTTTTGTCCACGCGTGTCGTTTGTTTATGTGTGGAGCCAAGAGAGTGGATATTATGATTTAGGCCGGTACGAGGCGTAGAGCTGCTTATCAAGATCGATGCATCATTATATCGCGACTGCTGCTGCTTTTACTGTTGCTGCAGTGGCTATGGTTTATCCTTCCTTAATAAATCGAATCGCACCGGCTGATCGATGACTCGTCGATATGCGGGCTGATGTTGACCGAAAGTTCAACTTGCGATCTATATGTAAGTGTACGTGTAAGCAAGTTAAAATTATGCGCTTGCTTCTTCTTCTCATTCTTATTCTTATAATCTTGTGGATTTAAGCATTAATCATAATCTTTTTTTTTTATTTTATTTTTTTTTTTTAAGTAAGATTGTTAATGGATACGATGGGGAATAATGTGTGAAGCATTGCAAATTAATAACCATGATTCAGGTAAAAATAATCATAAATGATAGAAGATCTACTAATGATAAACAGCTGAGTAGGCTTATAAATGTATGGTCTCTCTGATTTATCTCTAATCTATTTAGCATAACACAAGCGATATATCAAAAATATATGTGTAGGCTTATATTATAGAATGCTTGCATGCAAAATAATTATGTTATAATTCTGATTTAATGTATACACGCGTAAAACATAAATGTAAGAACGAAACGTTAAAAATTCTATGGACGTATATATAGGTATATAATGTGTAGAGACAATTAAAATCAGTCCTTGAGGTATATAGTAGGTACACAGGAAATTCAATGATCAAGCAAGCCGAGTAAATATAAAAATGCAAGTGTGTATATAAGCTACCAGCGGTGCTTCTTTACTCTGATAAAATCGATTCACAAGCGCGGCATATTAAAAACCAGTAAGACTACACTACGTACTGCGTTGTAGTCATAGATGGAGAAAGAGATCAAAAGAAAAATCGCGTACACAAACACACACACACACACACACATACACACACACACACACACACACACACACACACACACACACACACACACACAACACATAGGTATAACCGATTCTTACCAATAACAAATCCATGGACTAATGAAAAATTTCCATTGCAGGGTGGATAAAGCTCTCCTCTCTACCTCTCAAAGGCGTGGCTTGAAATTTCAAGCAATATAAGAGAAGCATCCAGCATCCATGTCGTCGTCCCCGCGGCAAAGGAAAAGGAGAGACGAGGCAGGGCGAGAACGCCAAGAGATGCAAGGCGAGCCGCTGTGGAGAGCATCATCCGTTATATACTCTTATACGAATCCATAAAAGAATATATTAAAATGCAGCAGCAACGAGAGTGGAAGAAGGAGGAGGAGGAACGACGAGCCGGCGGCGCTTATCCAGCTATACACAGCAGCGTCAAGCGGTTAACTTTTTCATCCCTTCTCTATCGCGATTTGATGTAATCTAATTGGATATGAAATTAAGTCAACGAAATTCTGGCAAAAATCGGATCGCGATGATGCTGGGAAGGGGAGGAGTAGAAGCGTGTGTGCAAGAGGAGAATCAGAGAAAGGATGAGCGCCATTGCAGTAGCAGCATATCTTCAATTTGAAATTTATATTATTCGCAGTCAGTCGGAGAGTATGTCTCCTCTCTCCCTTTCTCGCTCGCTCGCGCGTCCGTCATCTTTTTCCCTTGTCCTTTATATATTCCTTGCACTCTCTCTCTCTCTCTCTTTTATTTTCTTCTTTTGATTCGTATGCGCGTATTCTGTCTTGCTGGGAATGATCGTACTCTGCAGTTGCAAGGCGCGCATAATTGCACACGTGAACGAGCTTTACCTCCTTCAACTCCCCTATCGTTTTTTGTCGCCTCCTGATTTTTCGTTGTGCTGGTTACGTATAGAAAAGCGTGACGCTTCTCACTGATTATAAAAGAAAAAGAGATTGGCCGCGACAAGGCTGTTATATTATAAACTATACAACTTTGCACTACTCGTACCTGTACCTACGTTTGTATGGCTCACGTTTAAATTTTAATTAATTTGAAATTATTAGCAATTGTATATGATGCGATCATCATAATTATTTCAGGCTGTTCTTAATACGATAATCTTATACAAAAGATTTTGAGAATGACCTTCGTTAATCATTCAATCTTTTTGTACATTTCTTATTAATTTAACATAAAGTCTCTTTGGTTTCACCTTAAATAATCAAAACATTATCTGATATGTAAAATATAATTTAAAAAGTGTGAAGCGCAAATAAAAATTAATTTTTTAAAAACAATTGTAACTAAGATTAAAAAAAAAAAAAATTAAATTCGTGTCCACAAAAGAACAGTGTGTATTTCATCTATCTTTTCTCTCTCTCGACTTTTCACTCGAATTCCCAAATTCTCACAGGGTCTTTCTTCAGCTCAGCATTTATTCGTTGCAATATAACGCGCTGCGTCCACATTCTTCGTCGCAATCCTTCAGAGGATTTTTAGTTTCGTTACCAACCAGTGAAAAGACGCGCAAGCAAGGACGCGCGCGTAAAGCTGCTAGAATCCTGAGAGAGTTTAAGGAGAGAAAAGAGAAAAAGAGAGAGAGAGAGAGAGAGAGAGAGAAATGCGATGGCTCTTGATGAAGATGAGGTGCGGCAGCTGAGCTGCAAGAGACGAGAATTCGGGGAAGACAGATGACGAGAGAGAGAGAAAGAGAGTGGAAGTTACCTCACGGCAAATCGGCAAAAGTATTTCATCGACCACAGTAGCCATAGCGTATGGATGTGTGTGCGTGTGTGTCGAAGGAGGCAAATGACGCAAAAACTATCGAGCATTGTCCAGAAAGAGCTACTTGGCTACTGCCACTACTACTACTACTACTACTACTGAACTGAAACTTCTCTCTCTCTCTCTCGTATCGTATACACTTCCTTTCTCTCCGGACCGCCACGCCGCCAATACCTACTGCCATATCCGAGAAGGTGCATACCGATACCCTCTTTCTCTCTCTCTTTCTCTCTTTCGTTCAGCATAGCATCTGCTGACGCTATGCTGCTGGTCGTCGAAGGGAGGAGGAAGAGTATAGCTTTGGGGGAGGAGGAGGGAAGCAGAGGCCACGATTTGATTTTTAAATGCAAACAAATCTACATCGTGGCAAAAGGGCGCCGACAACCGTCAGTCACGGAGGGCTACTACTTCTCTCTCTCTCTCTCTTTCTCTCTCTCGGTTTATATGTATTCCCGTTCCCGGTGAATCCCGACTCGCGGAATGGCTCGCGGATTTTTTCAATCATCGCTGAGAAGAAAAGAAAGAAAGAAAAGAAAGGAAGAAGGACTGCCTTATATTTCCCTTTTTACCGTGTTCCTTTCTTTTCTTCTCTCCTTCGCCTCTTCCTCCTCCTCCTTCTTGTGAGTCGCTTTTGTCGGTGCGGCCCTTTCGCGACTTTGTATATTTGCCGAAAATAATGTCGACGATAACGAGAGAAGTCAAAAACGATGACTCGAGTATATGTTGGCTGTTGGCTGGCTGGCTGGCTGGCTGAGTGTATAACGTGGAGAAGACTATGGCTCTCTCTTTCTCTTTTGAGGATGATGATGACGAGTCTCCGGCTTACTTGACGGACCCACCGACTTTGGTATTATACATGGATATGAGTATTGCGCAAAAGTCGGAAGGTTCTAAAAAGAAATTACTCGGCAATATAGGCACTCTGCTGCGTATTAAATTTTGTACGATGATGTATGTATAGTGTTGTATTTATAAACTACTGTGTAAGTTTTACATTAACATTTTTTGGTAAATTAAATAAAATTTTAATCACAAACTTTTTCTTTTCTTCTTTTCTTTTCCCGCAACATTTTTATCAAGAAAATGTATTTTATAATTAAGTTCAGGTCAAAGTTTATCAAAAAAGCAAACAAAACTCGTTGAGAACGATTGAAAAAAAATCGAAAAAAAAAATAGATAAATGCAATCATCTCTCTTTCGACTATCTATACTCTATCGAAATGTATATTATACTTATACCACACGTTAAACACGCGATAAACACGTGCGCAATCATAACCAAAGCGAGTCTATATATATATATTATCAAGATAAGAAGAAGATATACCTCGTGGTATATAATAGGTGTGTGTGTGTATATATTTAGAAAAGGAGTTAAGCACGTACGTATACGTACATACGGGCTATATAGAAACTCAAACACATAAAAGACAATATAAAAACAAAATTGCTAAGGAAGCTGGGGAAGGGGGAACAGATTGTTGATGCAAAAACGAGAACTACGTACAATAATGCAAGGTGGAAGAGAGGGGGGGTAGGATGATGAGAATAAATGAAAAGGCTTTTGAAGTGGTAGATAATTACTCTCTGGGATTAATGAGACGGTATAATTGCACGATAATCGCTGATGCATGTGGTTTTGTTTAAAAAAAAAATAGTATTAAACTGCCGGTCTCTCCCGCGTGTGCTGTGTGCATGTTATTCGGTTGAGAATATAAGTTGAGAGAGAGAGAGAGAGAGAGAGAGAGTGGCATGTTCGGAAGGTCAGAAATGACAATTATACAAAGGATTAATTACTCTCTGACTCTGATGTCGTGTGGTATGCGTGTGACAAGTTTATCGTGGTTTTTTCTGCTAATCGTTATAGTAACAAGTTTTATTTCTAAGCCTTTCAAATCTGTGCTCATTGTACGTATTTTTAAAAAAGATGCAATATTATACAAATATTTCAAAACGCCTTCAAAATAAAAACAATTATTTTAACTAATTCGTAAATTAAGTGGTTATTGTTTCACAAAATAATTGTAATAAAAGAAACAAGCCAAAATTAACAAAATATTGCCGGCATTTTCTTGATGTCCACACGGTGTGACAAACGTAATCGTTCACCCTCAACTCTTGGCAATTTCAAAGTTTATCTTGTCGGTGTTATAAAATCAGAGAAGAGTAAAGAAAGTAGAGTTCAGTCAGGGCGGATTTCACCTAATCGCAGCTGGAGCCTCAGAGATACTACCGATTCTTGCGCGCAAAATCGGTGTGCAAAAAACAACGAGGAGAGTATAAACGTAGAGCCTGCGTCGCGAAGATAATCGCGGAACCGCATGCCAGTGTGTGTTCTCTCATTCCCTCGTGACGAGCACTTGATACCAGCTGACGCTGCTGGTAGGCATCTCTGCGGGAACGAAGATCGGGGGGTTTGGAGGGAGGAAGATCACCGAGAATATTCGCGCGGCAATGAGGATCGGGCTAAAAAGCCTCCGCTCTCGGGTATACCTGTACAGACGAGAGAGGAGAAGTGTACTACTACAGGACAGAATCTGAGTTGAGAGAGAGAGAGAGAGAGAGAGAGAGAGAGCCGAGAGAGAAAGAGGACGGATCGCGAAGGGGACATTTAAATGATGCCGGTGATGCGCGCAGTAGCTCGCACGACCGGTCGACGCCAAGACCGAGCTGGAATAACTCAGGAGTATATAGTACCGGCTGAATTGCTTCGTCCTCCTCCTCCTCCAGAGACTTTTTTGCCCTCGTGCCTCGTCGTCGTCGCTTTTATTTGCTGCGCCGTTGCGCAGAAAATCCGAAGGGAGAGAGAGCAGCAGATCATCGAGCTGATGGGGTAAAAACTAGTGAAATGCCTCTGCACTGTGTGGATGTTGCTGGAGATGGTGGTGCTGCTGGTTTAGCATACAATAATCGGAGAGAACTCCTGGGCTCGCTTATATTGCTTTCCGTCTTATTCTCTTTCGTTATATAAATATAAAGGAGTTTGACGAGATCCGGGAGATGAGTGCTGGCTTTGATTTTATGACGATGCCCTCTCGATGCTTGCTACATTTTTTTTTTTGTTTTGTTTTGTATATATCGATGCACGATGCCTGAATTATAAAGTATAAATATATAACATATATATCCGAATAATTTATAAATTTATATGTGAGAAGATATAACTATATGATAAATGTTATAAATTTTCATGAATATCATACTGTTTTTTTCCATTTTTCTCAAGTATCAAATTCATTCACCTATAAAATCAGTTGAATCGACTCTATTTAAAAATTAAAAAAAAAAGGGGGGAATCTAGAACTTGGAGGATAGATAAGAATGTTTCCCATCACGACATCAGGGTTTTCGCTCTACTTTTTCGGCGGATCTTTTAAAAACAAGCACCACGTAGGTAGTCCGTCCCGACTAGATAGCTAAGATGTCCGTTTAGACGGATGGGAGACGAGAAATCAGCAGCGAAAGAAGAAAGAAGAAAAAAAAGAACGAGAGAAGAGAAAAAGTCTGGTGACATATCGCGTGGAGGCAAGAGCGAGTAGGTATGTAGAGAGACGATGGGATGTTAATCAGATGTCGAGCACCGAGACGCGGCTACATCAAACGCCAGAGCGAAACAAGATTTGAATAACGTGGGCTAGAGATTTGCGAATCTTATATTCTTTTTTTTTCTGTCTTTCTTAACACCATCACCAGTATATCATGGAGTAAGTGTGTTACCAGGTGCTTTGGTGAAACCAGTAATATTTTTGATTAGATCGATCTCTTTTTAATTACCGTTTTTATCTTTTTAGAATATGTACCTACATTGAAATATTAAGATCTTTGAAAAAATTCCTCTGCATAGGATACATTCTTAAAGTTATTTCCATCAGTGTTAACATAACTTTACAAATTTTAACACCAATAACTTATTTAAAAAAAAAAAATGAGAGAGAGAAAGAAAGAAAAAGGTATAAGTGCAAAAGGGCTTTTTCGAAATGCCGAAAGTCTGGCAAAAAATCGTCAATCAGTCGTCGAACACTGGAACGAAATGAAAAGTTTCTCTCCCAGAGGAAAAAGAAAAAAGGGAGAATCAGCAGCATATGTATAACGACAAGAGAAGAGATAGTAATGTCTCACGCATGCGGTAAAAGAAGAACCAAGGTCTTAGTACCGATCCCTGCACCTCCTCGATATGCAATAATAATAAAATCCAAAACTTATGACGTTACGCCACGTGTGCGGAGGGCCATGTAAAATACCGGCCAATCTCTTTCTCTCTCTCTCTCTCTCTCACTCACTCACTCACTCAAATTCGCTTATTTCGACCCTCGAACTTTGGCATTCCTTCATCAGATGTTTGGTAATCCGAATATGTATAGCTGAAAAAGAGCAAGGGTTTGCGAAGATGCATTGTCTTGAGAGAGAAAGAGAGAGAGAGAGAGAGAGAGAGAGAGAGAAAAGGTAAAGAAAGTTAAGGCTATTTCCCCATTGGAGCTTGAGTATCGATGAGAATGTCATCGCCTGACGTGCTTATCGTTCGTTAAAAAAATCTTGGAAATAAAAAACAGCTCTCTCTCACACACACACACAAAGTTGTAAAAAGAAAAAAAAAATCAGACACTTTTAACAACTGTGGGGGGGGGGGGCTTTGAAAGGGCGTTGGCGATATTCATCTGCATATACACACAGCCAGCAGCACACGCGTAAAAGAGAAAGAGTTGCAAAAATAAAAGAGAGGAAGAGAGAGGGAGAGAGCATATTATATATGTATGTAGGGTGACTATACAGCGGAGGTGTGTGGAGTGCAGCAAGTCAAGGCGCATAAAGATGTTGTTTGAGGGCCGGGCTCGCGGGACACCTGTGCCAGCCGCAGCAGCAGGAACAGCCTATATAGGTACCAGGGTGCACATTATAGGGCCTACTATACGTCGTCCCGTGCGCGCGCGGTAAACTCTCGCACGCGTGCGGCTGTTCACTCGTTTATACTTGTGTGTGTGTGTGTGTGTGTGTGTGTGTGTGCGCGCCTCGCTCTCTTTCGCTCTATACACACACACCCCGCATTAAGATGCGGCCGATGATAAGGGGTCCGACTTTACGATCTCACGCTCGGGCGATTCATAGCCTCCTCTTCTCTCTATACTCTCTTGCGCTTGGCAATACGCGAGAGTAAGAAAGAGAGAGAACCGCGTCGTTTACCGGTGTTACAGTGCTTGTGCCTTAACTCTCTCTATATACCCCTCTCTTCCCCCCTTTGCTCCTTCAAGTATTTCCTTTTTGCTCCTTTACCCCCTTCTTTGCTTTCTTGCCAAGCTCTTCATCCACGTCTCGGCTCTATATAGCTCTCGAGCGCACCCCTGACTCGAGTCGATTTTATGACAAGTTCCCTGGGCTTTCGCTTTTTTTATATATATTTTCGCGCCCTATAACGTAGCGCGTCCCACTATCTATACGATATCACTATGATACACCATCTTCTTATATATATATATCTCCTTTTCTCTCACTCATCCACCCATCGAAGACGTTCACTCTATATGTATACAAGCCTGTAGAACCCTAGCCTACCTGATAATAAATGGCTTATGCGCGCTCGGTTACGAATGTGATATGCTATACGTATATATAGTACCTATACGCGTGCGTATGGAGAGGTGAAGTAAGAACGCGCCTGTGGGTATCGATTGCTCCTATGTCAGTACTCAACTTTACCAATACGACTATATAATACGCTTCTGGCTATGACTGATACGTTGTTGCTGCTGCTGCCTTTACTCTTTTACCACGAGTAGTAGTTTTTTAAGTGTTTGCTTGCTCGCTTCTCATTGCTCCATAAAATTTGAAGACTACGGAGGAACATGCGCCGATTCTTATAACTAAATAAATTTCGATTGAACTCGAATATGATGAGCTAATCCGAATTATTTATTATTTCTACCTATACGAATCTTGTCTAGTCTGCCAGCGTTTTCGATTCGATTAATTTTCAGTCATCTCGACTTATTTCTCCACCCCCTTCTCGTCCAAGTATAATATTGACGTCTCGCTTATTCTTTCGAATTACAGCAGTAGCAGCTGCGTACGGACAGGTTCCAAATGAAACCCAACATATGACAATATTCGGAATTGTATGTGTGCTTGATCCTTTCTTCACTTCGGAATAAAGCCAGAGGACCCGAGAGTACACGCAGACAGACATACTTTTAAACCTCTGGCAGCCTGCCTCCTCCTCCTCCTCCTTCTACTCCTTTCGAGGGCTCGATCCTTTAAGATGAAGAGCAGACGCTTGCGCGGGCGCGCGAGCTGCGTAAATCACAGCCGCGCTGGCCGCTTGTAAATCACCGCGTAAGTACACACCGCGCGGGATAATTTACGCAGCGAGTCCGCCGCCGCTTTAACTTGCCTGCGTATATATATATGCATCAGACTCCTTATTCCCGCGGCACGCCTCGCGCGTGTATATATATATATATATATATATATATATATATACCTATGCTGCTCCCTGGCTATCTCTTCCTTTCTCTCTTATTCTCACTGCGTTAGGCTTGCTGAGTATCTTAACCGAGTCTGGAGATATGGAAAGAGAGGAAGAGAAAGAGGTATAAGGTATATAAGCGTGGATGAGTAGTCTCATCCTTACCCTACCTCTCTCTCTTCTTGGACAGGAGATATAAATGTCGCGCGTGGTAAACACAGACACGCACACATACGTAAGAG
The DNA here is from genome assembly GCA_030522805.1 of Leptomastidea abnormis. Taxonomy (NCBI): domain Eukaryota; kingdom Metazoa; phylum Arthropoda; class Insecta; order Hymenoptera; family Encyrtidae; genus Leptomastidea; species Leptomastidea abnormis. The sequence goes on from JAPYZE010002340.1 coordinate 13,809, forward strand.
GAGCTTGCGGATTTGGAGCTTTGAAGATTTCACGTAGCTGATATTGCAGTGGTACAAGCCTCAGGATTCTTGTTCTCGTGTATTCTTATGCTTCATTTTTTAACTGCACCAGACACACACACACGCGCATTTACTGCCTGTCTGATTTTCTACCTCGTCATTTTTCTTGCTGCTGCTGGCTTCTTTTTAGCGCCTCTGGTTCTCCAACGCCTATCGACACATCGCTTATATCTCTTGCTTGCGTCTCCTATAATAATTACTTGTGTAAAATTTTTATGCCGTAGCATTTGTTGTTGCTGCGTCAAGGTTCATATACGCGACAACTACATTTATTCTACTTGGCGTGGCAAGTTATCAATTTTCTGTGCTCGTTATGCATTATTGGTAAGGATTATTTTTTGAAATAATTGTGTTAGTTAATAATTTTTTTTTTTTTTAATTAAGTTATAATTTCTTAAAAATTAAAATAATCCATATTTTAATGTCAAGTATACGCAAAGAAAATAAAAAAAATCGTTAAGCGCATGTTAAATAATAATAATTATCATTATTAAGAAATGTAAAAAGGTTATTATACAGATGTCGTTTAAATGTTGGATGTAATAAAATTCCGGCACATTAATTACGACAAGTGTGCAAGTGTAATGTGTGTGTGTTGGCTGTGCACAGCAGGGAGCTGCGATACATCTTCAACCTTATATGTCTCGTGTAAGGGCAGTAGTCGTGGAATACGACAGCTTTTCATCGGTGATTTATGCGACTACTCCTGACGAGATGCTGATTAGCTACAAAGCTTTTGATAAATAGCTCATATGTATATGCACATATTAGCTACATATACCACGTCAGTGCACTTATTTACCATAAAATAGCTTCATTTATGTCTTTATAATAGAGAAATGCAACTTATTATTTCAATTTTTTTTTTCATTTACATTACTTTTAAGTGAAGAGAAAAAAGGCTTAATATATTTAATGTATTTTTTTAATTAATTAATTTTAATCATTCATAAATCATTTTGTTTTCGTATAACGTTAAAAAATATAAATGACTATTTTAATATCTTGGTTGAATAATTTCATAACTTTTAAACGTTATTATTACTTATTTATTTTATTATATTAAATAGTGTTTTATTCATTTAAAAAATAAACTAAAATTTATTCAAAATAACCGAACTCATAATTTTGTTTCGATCATCAATACGACATATTCATAAAATTTAGCACAATGCTCAACGATACAAGTTTAAATCTCAAACAATACGCAAGAACGATCGTCAAATGCAGCGTATACATCTCCCTCGTAAAGCATCTTTAAAGCATCCTATTTTTAAGTTTTCTCGCAATATCTCGTATTCATGTAACCTTGCAAGTGCAGCTCATGATCCAGACTCTCGCTCGCATATAAATACGGCTGCTCTACGGAGAAAAAAAGAGGCGCAGCAGCACCCCCGTGGTGAGGGTATGGATTATTTGCGATGCAGAGCCGAGAATGTATATAGGGTCAGACACAGGGGGTGGGGGGAAGCTGCAAGCAAGGCCAGAGGTCGCGAGAGCGCGAGCGTCTTATTTATCACCCGCGAGGAGTGCATGCCCGGGTGCGAGCGAAAGAAAGAGTTCACGCCTACTCCAGCCACTCTCTCTCTCTCTCTCTCTCTCTCTCTCTCTCGAGTTATGTCGCTTCTTCTTGGCTCGCTGGGTTTCGTGCGGCTGCGGATCCATGAGAAAATCCGCGAACAAAGGCGTATGGATGATGAAGCGGTTATGCTTCCTCGGTATGTGAGCTGCTGCTGCTGCTTCTACTCCTGCTCAGGCTTTTGTGATGATGATACACTTGTTTCATATTTGATTCGTTGACTTTATTTGTTTTAACAATTGCAATCAGCATAAAAAATTGATTATTTTTTTGTCTAATATTAAGAAATTTTTATTGATATTTATTTTTTCTCATTTTTTCTGATTTATAAATAAATGAGGGAGTGAAGAATGGGTGGCGAAGTGCAAATGAATTAGCAGTTTCATTTTCAGTGGCGGCGTTGGCGTATAGGCCGTAACACAAGTCTTCGGCTTGGACGTGGAGCTAACGACTTTTCGATCATTAGTTACCGAAACTACCAATACAATTATCGGCTCGGAAAATTTATTCTCTTAATCTTGGCGCCTTAGAGCTTGTAAGGGATCGGGCTGAGATTGCTTCCTTGGCGCGACCAATTCGGAAAAACCTATTCGATACCACACGGCTAAATCCATTGTAAGCCCGGCGATACTGCACTTTTTTTTTCTCTAAACACTAATGGTTTCACGCCTTCTGAACAGCTTTATTTTTTTTCCCTTTTTTTTTTTGTAAAGCTCCTGAGCTATTGTTTTTTATAATAAATAGATATTCGTAATATAATTTTTTAAATTCTTTTCTAAAAAAATAATTTGAAGAAACTAATATTATTTTATTGTTATTTCAATAAATTTATAAACAACATACCAGTATAAATATATGTTAATTATTAAGTCGTTCGACGCTCTCTTGAGCGTATTTTGACATATAAAGGCTCGCATAATTGCTTAGCTGGCAGAGACTAGGAATCGAACCCATGATCTGTGGGTTACGAAATTGGCGCTCTACAGACTAAACCACTCGAAGCTTCTAATGTTAGAATTATTAACAGAGCCACAATCATTAATTATACGGACGATTTTTAAAAAAATTCAATTTCATGTGAACAAGTTATAATGAAATTGGACGTTCCATAATAGACAATTGAGTTGCAAAAAACTCGAATAGAAAATATAAAAAGAAAAAGATGCCTACAGGAGAGCAGGCTTGTGAGATAGACAATGATTTTTCCGGACTATTGACAATTAACTTTCAGCGGTCTCGGCAAGCGTCGTCGCATCGACAAATATATATATATATATATATATATATATATA
>JAPYZE010002341.1:0-17111 GCA_030522805.1 Leptomastidea abnormis
AGTCTTTCAATTGTATAATGTAATAAAAATATGAAAGATTTCATTATAAGAGATCGTGTTTTGTAGAATAGCTACATAGATATCAAAATTGTATAATACACTTAACTCTTACCACAGAATCCATGATAATTAATTTTGACAGGTATATAACATATAAAAATGACTGAATCAAAATTTTTAAAGAATTATTGACTTTGCACTACTGAATGACGCTATAAAAACGGCTGCTGCTGCTGCTGCTGCATGCACGCTAAAGACAAACTATACCAACTATAGCACAATAGAAACTGTAGAGAGTATATAGTACTTATATGCTCTCTTATACCTTGCTTTATATTGCATTTATTTCCAAGGCGTCTCTTGGTGCTCGAAAGTCAGTTTAAGGATTGACTATACAATTTGTTGTTCTCGGATTAGAACGAAGCATTTATCAATTTGATTTTTTTTTTTTATTTAATGCCAAAAAGCAACTATTTTTATGTATCATTTGCCTTACTAAAACTTATGTAAAAGAAAAAGAAATGCACTGGTTAAAAATTTTTAAATTAATCATAAAAAAAATAAACTTTTAATCTTTGCAACTTATCCTCGTAGAATCATACGTTTTTGTTGGTTTTGCGCTTTACCATCATATCAATTTGATTGTAATAGTTTAGCTAAACCAACCCTGTAAAAGGTTCTGTTTTTTTATAAGCACGAAATTAAAAATTTTGAATCATTTTGAATTTTTTTCACTTTTTTTTGCCTAAGCCAAAATCAGTATCAAAATAAACATATTTCATTATTTAGATTCCTTCTTTTTTATAAACCCGATCAGATTTTTAATTTTTAAATTATAGTGTACTCTATATTTTGAAAAAATAAAGATGAGAACTTGAAATAATAGCAAATCCTAGTAAAGCTTCTTTAAGAATAATCTCTTTAATTTTTATTTAAAGCTTACATTTTAACAGTAGGATCCATTTTTTGGAAACAAATAAAACATGATCGTTTAAAATAAATATTTCAATGAGATTTGGATTAGATTTGAATAATAATGACATTTTTAATTTTACATATAAAATATAAAAGTAAAAACATTAGAGAAATAAAATCTTAAAATGGATAAATAAATTGTATGAAAGGATAATTTCATGCAAGAAAGGTGAAAAGCAAAAAATATAAATTAAATTGATATCTGAAATATTTGAGTATACCTTTTCTTTTTATTTTACTAGCATTAACTAACATTTACTTTAGACAGAGGCAGAGAAAAATCTGTCTTTTTTTTTTTATAGTTTTTTTAATGCAACGCGCGAAGTCAGCTTTGACTTGGAAAACATTTCATTTTAAGAATCATTCTAATTCAATTCTCGTTTTTTTTTTCTTCTTTTTTGACTCGTACATATCGACATTCGTTTCTCTTTATAGGTACATCTAATTTTCCGTGCGTCATAAATTACTAACTTTTCCGAGTCCAGCCATTTGAAAATTGATGATCCTTATCAAATCCTTATCAAATATTATTTTTATTATTAATACATTTAGCTTGATTCTTTACAAGTTGGTGATATTATACAAGCGAATTTGCTGTAGCACTCAAAAAAAAAAAACAGATAGAAAAAAAACCAAGCAAAATATAAAGTTTTCATGATTATATCATAAACGTTTTATTTACATACGGATAAAAAATCTATCGCATTTGCTTTAAAAAAAACTATTCTCTAATGGACCTATAACAATTATAATTATCAGGAAGGAGTGTATGTACCACGAGTATTTTCGAGCTTATCTTATATTTGCACCGTACAAAAGAGATTTTGTTTGAGAAAACGGCTTTATTTTTTAATTTGTCGAAGCGAAAGACATGAAATGATGTTCAAAAAATGCAAAATGTTATAAAAAAAATTGTAAAAAAAGTTGAAATTTAAACTATTGACTATTATATTGATCATCGATAAGAATTGAATTAGAACAATTTTCACCGATAGGAAGAAAATTTTATTTCTACTTGTTCAGAGCCAGTTTCCAAATTCTACGGTTATCATTAAAAAAATAAATAAATTTTATAACAGTAAATTCATGAAAGTAATGCTACAAAAAATAAACCAAACACTTTTTTTTCATTCATTTTTATCTTTTTATGTATTTATAATTTTTAATTTAATTCCATTGATTTATAAAACACGTGGACAGAATTAACAAAAACTGGTACTGATTTTATAATGTGTATGTTTAAAATAAAATTTCTACGTACGTACAATATATGAAGTTATTGTTGTTGCGAATATTTTGAATATGAGAGACGCAAAAATAATTGGTAACAAAAATCTCCAACGCTTAAATGTGAATAGGTAATAATAATAATACCTCATTCACTATCCTTCGCGCGCTAACATTGATTAATCCTTGCGATAATTTATTTTATTTTTTCTCTTCGTCGAAGGAAATAAGGAACATACAAACGTTCAAGTAGGTGTGTATTTTTTCTTTTCTGTGTATATGTGCAGAGTCGGCAGCTCGATAAGGAATCGCGCGAGGTAACGCGTGGTCACAACTATTTATTTTTTTCTTCTTTCATTTATTCATTGCATAATTAAAAAAAAAACAAAATTCGGGTACACAAGCAGTAATAGTATTGTATAGAAGCGTAGCAAACTTCAGGCCTGATATTTACAAAGATTAATTCAATTTTTTATTACCAATCATTATTTTATATTTGATATTTTGTCATTTTCAAATCCACAGCAATGGATTGGTCTTACAAAGATTTATTACATATACAGATAGAGACGCACCGAAAAAACTACTTAAAAATTCGCACCCTAATATCTTAGCTGTTCTCATTACAATAATTCCATTTCCAATAGTCCAGTCACTTACATACATAGTTGCACCAAAACGCTTCAAGTCAACCTATTTCTTTTTTTTTCCAGTCAGATTTTCGTGAACTCGCTATACACGAGCACCACGAGCTGGCTCGCACTAAACACTCCATTTTAACAATAATTATTAAAGATACAATGATTATCTTACAGACACCTACAGTTTTATCTTTTTTTTTTTATTCTTTTTATCGTGTATAATCGAACGGCTACGCGCGCACAGAGTCAATTTATTTACAAAGTGGATGTAGTCCGCCTTGCTTACTAAAACTCTATCGCTTATTACAAAAATAACGTGGAAGCATGAAGAATGTCTCAAAAAGTCAGTACATTTGTTTAGCGGTTATTTTCTTTCTTTTTTTCCCCTTATTTTATTTCAACGTCAATCTTCGTCGTCTTATTCTTGGCTCGATGGCGAATAAACCGATGTATCCGTTTGTATTAGTAGGAGAATTTCGCGGGTTTTGGGCCTTTACATTTTTCTTTTTTTTTTATTATTATTTACGTAATAGTCAATAAAATATTATTAAAAAACCGATGTTTTATATTTCATTGTCCGTATCTCGTTAAGTAGCTTTTCCATAATTTGTTTCATTTTTCTCTCCTAATAGTTAACGTTTCGATTCTTTTCTCTGAGATAATATGAACTCACGCACAGGCACACAAGCTCACAGTTAAATGAAAGGAAAAAAATATATATTTATTTGCAAAGGAGCATAAAAGACGAGTATATAATTTTTTTTTCTTTTTTTTTTGTAGGTAAATTTAAATGTACAGAAAGAGTAATATTTTTTTTATTTACAATCTAATTCATTAAAAATTTTTTCAATCTGTATATTGACTCGTCCAGATGCTTATAAACGTAACTTGCAAACAATCGTTGCTACGTAATCCGATTTTATCGAAATCATACGAGGTTAAAATTTAATTTTCATACACTTTATTTACTTTTTTTTATTTGTTTACTTTTATTGAATTAATCGATTTTAAGTAAAAGAAAACAATAACGAAAATAAAATAAAAATTACAATATAGTAAAAAATATTCAGACGAAAACTATAAAGAAAGATGAATTAATCACGAAACTTCGACGCGAAGTAATAAAGTTTTAATTAAAAGAAAAAAAAATGCAGACATTGAAAAAATAAAGTGATAGTAGTAACTACAATAAATGAAGATTCAAAATGAGAAATTAATTTAATGTCCCAAACATTACGAGTAAGAGTACGAAAGGACACTACGACGACGATCGGGCGAAGTAAGCCCCACTTATAGACATTCTCATTCATCTCGACCTTACAGCCTAAGTACCTAAAATTTACTTACAACTTAGGAATTTATCGTTTATTGTAGTTCGTGTGTGTGTTTCAATTAAATACTAGCTCGTCGTGGTACCTTTTCTCCTCGCTTAAAAAAATCCCATCACAATCCTTGCATTCAAATCATTTCTGCAATTCAATTTTACTCGAACCCGAAACTTTCTCGAAATTAAAAATACTCCTTCACACTCATGCCTTGACACTTAATACACGTATAGTTCGTTTTCAGGCACACTGTGCATGTACGATGATAAGACCTTTGGCCGAAACGCGAAAAAAAAAGGAAGACGGTATGCGCGCGGAGGATATAAAAGCTCGCTCGCACATACTGGCTCTCCTCTTTTATTTATCTTCAAGGAAGAAATGAATCCCCACTCGCGTAAATGTAACATCGCCATCCCGCTTTCAACGATCTTTTAAGATTATTGAAGAACTATTATCCGCAATAAAGTTGAATTGACACGAAAAAGGGGAGAGATCGAGCGTTGACGCGACGACGTGATTCGCGGTTCCATTTACGCGAACGGCGAACTTCTTAGCACGTAAAAATGTCCTTTTTTTTTATACTTATCTAAAAATCTTTTCGGAAAAACGTTTTACAAATAACTCCGAGCCAGCGCTTTCTGAATATTATATGAACGGTAAAATTGGCATGAGATTGATAGGAGTTCTTCGAGTGTGCAAGCTAATCCTGCTCATGTTGCGTAACGTTTGGTCCACAGGCGAGCTATACGATCGTGTTCTTCCCTATTCTGTAGATATTGCGTCGCTATACTTCCCACCAAAGGATCAGCTGTAATGCAACAAAGATAATTACACATTATAATATATTACACATTATCAATATTAACAATGATGTAGTTTATAAAGAAGACTAACCAGGATTACAGTCTGTAAGAAGAGAACAAATTGACAACAAGACTTTCGATATAGTCAGTGCAGGTGACCAATTGTCCTTTAGAATATCTAAACATATCACTCCTTGACTGTTTATGTTGCAGTGATAAATTCGCGTTCTGAAAGTCACCTAAAACATAAAAAAATTTATTTTTATAGTAGTTGAAAATTAACAATTCAATAGAATTTTTACTTATTATGTTTATCTTTATTCCCCAATAAACATTTTAGATAAATAAAAATCAGTTATTCAAAAAATAAGTTTATACTTTACCTTTGGTGGTTTAAATGGATATTCTGGAGAAAAATGAATGTCCAGAAAGAAAACACCACCTTCATATACAGAACCCGGAGGACCCAAAATTGTAGAAACCCATTCGTACAAATTGTCACCTTTTGGTCCAGCACTTAAAAAAAATCATAATTTAATATATTAGATAAACTGTTTTATTATCTCTTATAAGTCAACATGTAAATTTTATAATTCAAATTTACCTGCAGTTTGGAGGTGGATCTAAAGTAATTTCTGCTAGTTCTTTTTGTATCCTGAAATTAATATGAAATCTTAGTATATAGAGATAAAAATTAACTGAAAATAAGAAATTAAAATATACCTTTTAGCGGATGTGCCTAAGGCCTTGGACATCTTTGGATTAGGTTTAGCTTCCTTATTTTCTGGTTTGTTGTCTGCCAAAGATGATCCACGGCCCCTACCACCAGTTCCACTAGATCCAGCTCCTGATGCCATGTTTCTGAAAATACAATTAAATATATAGTATTTTTACTTGTATAAATCAAAAATTTTTAATATATTAAAAAAAAAAGTTTCAAGTATGTTAACATTAGTGTCAATGTCATTTCATGTATCTTTAAAAAAAAAAAAAAAATTCATTAACTAAAAAATACCAATAATTTATTAAATTTGTAGATGTAATAATTGTACCTTTTACAATGTGTAAATTGTAAAATAAATATTTTATAAAGGTTTAGTTGAACAAAGAACGTATTTTAATATAGTTTAATCGATGTCATAGATTTAATTTATTGGATCTTGTTCATCTGATGTTGAATTTGGCTCAAGTCCAAAAATCTAGCTACTTCTAATTTATCAGAAATACTTTAGTTAATGTTAAAACATTTTATACAAATGATTAATATAAGAATCATACAAAAGCTTGTTGGTTATTGCATTAAATAAAAATAAAAGAAAAATTCAATACATAAAAAGCTTTATTTAGTTTTGCTATATGAAGGCTAACCAAAAAAATATTTAATACAGATGTAAGGAATGTTTCGTATTAAGATTTAATAGTTATTTAATTTTAAAAGCAAAACAACGACACATCAAATATAGATTTGCTAAATATTTTATTCATTCATGAAATAATTTATTCATTGCTTAAAATCATTAGCAATACTCCAATATTTAAACTCCAACCTTTAAATTATTGAAACCCATCAAATTCCTAATGCTCCAAATAATTATCCAAAACTACATTGTTCTAGCGAACTGTTACCATATCTTTTGATATCTACTCTAGTCAAACCAAGCTAACAAAAAATAAAGAGTTCAAAATTTCTCATATTAAGATTCACAGTAGTAAGTGGTAGAACTTATTGAAAAAAAAGTCGACTGTCTCATATCATTTTAAAGACAATCAAGTAAAACAACGACCTAACTTATAACTCAAAACTCCGTTTTCAAATGTCCTCAAGAAGAGAATCTCATCGCACTTAAAGATCAAAGTCTCTGCCAAAGTTTCGCAGCATCAGTTGCGTTAAAACAGAACGAACGACTTCTTAAACTCGTAAGGATGGTGTCCGGTGTCTTAGAGAAGGTAAGATTCTCTGAAGAGTACACCGGACTTATAAAGTTGCGGAGGAAAGGGATTTAGGAGAAGAAAAAAAGTTGACGAGGTTGCTTCATAAGGTTGTACTCGCGATGTATGCATATGATGTGTACATATAGATATAAGTACCTGCTGCAACAAAGATATATAAACGTGGAAGCTCGAAGAGTATAACGTATAAGCTATGTACTTCTTATAGCACTGCAGCTGCAGAGCATCAAGCTAATTGTCAACGTAGACGACAACGTTGTCGTCGTCGTCGTCGTCGACGTAGTCGTTGTCCTCGTCCTCGTCTTCTCGTTCAAAGGGGGGCAATATATAAACGATCACGAGAGGGGACAGGAAGAAGTTTATATAGGCACAGCAGCAGCAGCAGAGCAGAGAGGCGCCGAGCGAGCGCCACACACATATTACATACACACTTACAAGCAAATGATGAGGGTGGAGGAGGAGAGACGCGACATGTATACATGTATATATATTCAACCAAGAGCTTCTGCAGCAGCAGCAAGAGAGGAACGTACTTTACGACGACAAAGAGGAGTATATAGGAGTAGGAGGAGGAGGAGGAGGGCAAGGAACGTGTCTGCAGCGCGTAACTGTAAATAACAGGCACTGATCTCCTCGCCTATAATCTTATAGTTTATGGGCTAAATACCTGCTGTATACCGGGTATATATAATATTTAACCTAGACCCCTCTATGCTCCGAAATCGACTCCGAAATTCTAAACTTTGGAGTTAGAGCGCAGCTATAACTGCACCTAACCCAATATAACACGTACCTCGGATTTTACTCTTTACTCCGTTTCCCGGCTTATCGGAGTCGTCGTCGTTCTCCTCCTCCACCTCGTCGTCGTCTTGTCTATACAAAGTTGCGACGACTCTGCAGGTTCTTTGATCTTCTTCTCGGAGATCTACTGTTTCGTTTCCTACTGCTGTTCCACGCGCACCGAGCGGCGCTCTGCTGCTCTCTCTGAGTTCTCTCTTTCTCTCGTATATTTAAATGTGTGCGTGTGTTTCTTTCGTTTATTGTATCTTATATATGAGTAGCATACTATAACTATACTTATAAACTTTACTTATGTTCTTTCTCGCGTAATAGGTATAGAATATACAGCTTAAGCTTCTTCTCCCTCTTCTCTTCTCAATTTTTTAAAATGTGCGTGAGTATATAGAAATGTGGTTAAAACATACGCGCACATATAGCGATATATAAGCTGTATCTGTATATATATACTAATATATACTTTTACTTACACACACACACACAGGCACACACGCACACATATGGACAAGCAAGTGTTAGCTTAGCGCTAACGCTAGCAAATGGATGGGGTGATGGGGCAAGGCGCTCTCCTCGCGCGCGCCAGAGTATATAGAGAGCTTATATACAGAGATATAGCTTATACATGTGTGAGAGAAAGAGAGAGAGAGAGAGAGAGAGAGAGAAAGCCGGTGCTTTGCTGCTTTACCTCTACTCCTCGCGCAGAGTTTGCGCTGCGTTCTATCTGCACCTCCTTCTGACCGTTCCGGTACTCTCTCTCTCTCTCTCTCTCTCTCTCTCTTTCTCTCTCCTGCTAACGCCCCTCTACCTTTAGCACCTATACTCCTTTTTTTCTCTCTCTATCCCTTTTCTGGTACAAAAGATTAAAAGCGATCTTCTGATCTACACATGTACACCCACATCTACTTATATATAAAAAACAAGCTCTTTTTTTTTAATTCTTTATTTGCTCCTAATGCTATATAATATTGTCACTTGGCTTATCTACAGCGTTGTTTATTTTTTATATCCACAATACATGCAAGCTAACTTGTAGTACCTATATGACTTATTAAAACAAAATTTAATAATGTTTAAAAAACAAAAAAAAAAAAAAAAATGAAAAAAAATTGACAATTAAATATATAATTCGTAAGCTTGTTTGAAAAATATTTATAAGATAGTCTGATTGTAAAATAGATTACAATCGAGATCTAATAATGATTATAATGATTACAGTTTTTTAAGCTTATTGCTTTTTAACAATTAGGTTAACTTAGGTACACATCGGAGCAGAGGACATTTAAAACTCCGACTCCAACAAACCGGAGCAGACTTGTTATTTACAAATTTTTGACTGCTGTTTATTAGGTATATCACTTTCTAAACTAATTTTATATAGAAAAGTGTACGTAGAAAACAAAGAACTATCAGCAGCACAACTAAATGAAGAAAATCTTGAGTACTCAAAAAAAAAGGAAACTCTATTAAGCCACCCCCGCAAAATATATCATAACTTACGAAACTGCTGCTTCTGCTTGCTATTCAAGTAACTTGATCAAAGTCTTAACTTGTAATTATTTCTCTTATTAACAGCCCTATATTACCATAAATCATAAAAAGTACGAATAATTGTAAGGTTTGTAAATGTTTACGAATCAAAAGTTGAATTAAATGTCCGTGTACAAACAATATTTTAGTGTAATCGTAAATAAAAAAAAAGAGAGATGGAGAAAAAAAAAGTTTAAAAAATTATCGTACAAACACCCTTTAAAAAAAATTTGAATCTCCCACCACTTTTAGCACACAAGCAACCGGCTGGGAAAAAAAGCGAAGGTGAGATGTTTGTGTATGTGTATATTATATATATAAATGCATAATAATAAATCTTATGAGAAGAAACACCGACAAATCTCCACTAATAATGTCTATGTTTTTCTTTCTCTTTCTCTATCATTATCTTTTATAAAACATTCTCGCTCTCATACAATAAACTTATAAGTCTAACCCCAAATTCTATACCTTCACATTCAACTTACTCTGTACAGCAGCTTCTCCAGGATTATCGTTCACTGCTATCTCACGCAAGCAGCAGAAAGAAGAGATTTGCCCAGAGGACGATGATCCTTGATCATGCACAGAGAAAAAAGACAGAAGACTATATGCACGTATTCTGGCTGCTGTTGCTGATGATGATGATGATGACGCTGCCGCTGGAGCAGCGAACCTCTGCTGCTGCTGAGCTGCGCGACAACGGCGGCAGCACACACACACACATGGTGGGGTCAGCCGGCTATATAATGCTCTCTCTTTTTTACTCGTCTACTGATATGCGGCTCTCTGCAACCTTCCTTCCTCCTCTGACCCCTCTTCGCCACCTGCCGCACCGGCACACTTACACGCAGGCCGGGTCAGGAAAAAAATCTAGCAGGCGCATCTCCAATGAGCGCGTCGTCGATTTACACGGAGGACTCGTGCATCAACAGCGCCACCGGATATATATGCTCACTCCCCCGCATCCCAAAATACAGACCCCCTTCTGCCCCCTCCCCCCCCTGTTTGTTACTGGACTAGTGGTGGCTAGTGTTTTGGAGGATCACGATATGACGCCAATATAGAAACCCGCCTACGCGTTTTACTGAAATCTGGACCTGATTTCAAGACTTGAGTGACTAGAGAGACTACCCTGACCTGACACTACTGTGTATAAATTAAAGATCCGCGACTCTAAATTGATGATTGTTGATAACTTTGTTTTGTTGTCAATTACTTAACCTGTATTTTACTTAAGGTTTTATTTATAAAAGTTTTCTCTTTTTTTCAAGTTCTTTTTTAAAAAAAGGGCAAAATGGGGAAACGTCAGCATCAAAAGGATAAAATGTAAGTTTGTTTACTTTTTTGTTTTGTGTACAAAATTTTGTAAGAAACAATAAAATTGTGTTTTTGTTAGTTGTTTTGCATAGTTGTAATAATTGATAGTGATAGTTTATTTTTAACTTATATTTTTGCCCATAAATAAGCTAATAATATTTCTAATTTTAATGTAACTTAAATAAAGAAATAATTAATCTTTTGTTAGAATCGACTTTTTTCGAGTTTAAAAATATTACTAAAAGTGTTTGCACTTTAATTGAAATCATTTATATGTTAGGTACCTTACGTACACCGAATGGACAACACTTTATGGTGGAAAAGTATCTGGTACTCCGTCAAATTCAGATGATGGAGGATTTCGACGGTTGCCATTCGACCATTGCTGCTTGAGTTTAAATCCATTCAAGCATCCATATTGTGATCTTCAAGGAAACATATTTGAACTTGAAGCTTTAATACCTTATGTCAAGCAATATAAACATAATCCAGTGACAGGAAAGCCTTTAGATACAAAAACTCTGACAAAATTAAACTTTTTTAAAAATGCAGAAGGCCAGTACCACTGTCCAGTGCTGTTTCGAGCATTCTCAAACACCTCTCATATTGTTGCTGTTAAGACTACAGGAAATGTTTTTTCATATGAGGTATGATTGAAATTATTTTTATATATTTAAATTAATTAGTTTAAAATTTAATAATAAAAATTGTATTCCTTATTTTTAAGGCTGTGGAGCAATTAAATATTAAAAATCGTAATTGGAAAGATTTAATTAATGATGAACCATTTACAAAAAATGATCTCATTACAATCCAACATCCCACAAATGCTCAAAAGTTCAATTTAACTTTATTTCACCACGTTAAAAATAATCTTCGAGTAGAAGATGAAGGTAAATTTTTTATTACTTTTATTAATTTTTTAAAAATTAGTTTATAATCACTCAATGTATTAATGTTTTTTATTATGTGTTCTTTAGAAACTATTAGAGACAAAAATAATCCTAATGCAAAACTTAAAACTGTATCTATGGAAACAAAAGAAATTTTGTCTGAATTAGAACGAGATTATAAGCCAGCACAAGGATCTAAACAAGTTGAAAAAGCTAAAGCAGATAAATTCAATGCTGTAAGATTAAAATTTGTTACAAGTTTGAACTTTTATTTATAATCATAAATAAATGAACAATTTCTTATTTTTATAAAATTTAGGCTCATTACTCTACCGGAGCAGCAGCAGCAGGCTTTACATCAACAGTAATGCCAAGAATAACAACACTTGATGCTGCTGTTCTTGAAGAAGATGTTGTACGTTATGAACGAGTTAAAAAGAAAGGTATATTTATATAAACAATTCCAAATGATTGTAATAATTTTTTTTTTATTTGTTTAACTGTACTTAATTGTATCCAAATAATTTTATTAATGATTTTAGGATATGTAAAAATGATAACAAATTTTGGACCATTAAATATAGAACTTCATTGCGATTTGGTACCAAAAACATGTGAAAATTTTATGAAGCATGCTCAAAATGGTTACTACAATGGTACTAAATTTCATAGATCTATCAGAAATTTTATGGTATTTAATTTTATTTTATCCATTTAAATAAGTTATAATAAACAATGATAAATTTTTAAATAAGAATACTTCATTAGATTCAAGGTGGTGATCCTACAAACACAGGAAATGGTGGCAAATCTATTTGGGATAAGCCTTTTGAAGATGAATTTAAACCTAATCTTGTCCACCAAGGAAGAGGAATTCTTTCAATGGCTAATTCAGGAACTGATACAAATGGATCTCAATTGTTAGATTTGACAAATATTTTACTAATAAAAAAATTAAATTATTAAATATTTAAGTTAATATTAATTCATAACCACGTTTTAATTTCAGTTTCATTACTTTTCGTTCGTGCCGTCATCTAGATAATAAACACACGATTTTTGGAAAAATTGTCGGTGGTTTGGAAACTCTTAATGCTATGGAAAAAATTGAAGTTGATAACAAGGATAGGCCGATTGAAGATATACTTATCCAGGCAATACAAATTTTTGTTGATCCCTTTGAGGAGGCTGATGAACAGTTGGCAAAGGAGAGAGAAGAAGAACAAGAAAGATTAGCCAAAGAGGCTGCAGAGAAAAAAGCTCCAAAAAGAAAAAATGAAGACAAAACTTTACAGGTTTATCGACCTGGTGTAGTGCAACATCTAAATCCTACAAAAGCTGATGATAAGTAAGAAATTAGCAATTTAAATATTAAAATCAACCATGAATTTAAAAATATTATTATAAATATTTAAAAATTTCAGATCAGACAAAAAGAACCTCTCAGTATCAGTCCCTAAAAAGAAAAAGAAAGTCAATAGCAGTGCATTCAGCTTCTCTACTTGGTGATGAAAAAAAATTTTTAATGAAATGTACAAAACATTTCTCTAAAAAACATAATGTAAAAATGTAAATTACTCTAGCTCATAAGTCATCCAATTCATCACTCACAGAAAGACTTAGGCTCCAAGTACACAAAACAGGCTTATCAATGAAAGCGCAACACAAAAAAATTGTGCGCGTGTGATGTCTATGTCTTAGTACTGGTATATACGTTAGCGGACAGTGTCCGATTCACCTGTACGCCCTACACGCCAGTCTCGCGTATATTTCTTCACCACAGTATACAGTACAGTAGTCGTCGTGCAAGCCCCCGCGCTCTAGAGTTGGATAAGACCATTTTTGGAAGCTTGACTCTTTCTCTATCTTTTTCTTTATTTCTCGTTCTCTGTTGCTACCACTATAAGCTTTTATATATACAATGCAACGAGCAGCCGGAAATTCTGCGTGCCGGTCATCGACGTGCTCGAGTTCGCATTCCACTCTGCGTTCACTGAACGCCTCGAGGAGTTGGACACATACTTACGTTGGCACTTGTAACTTTTGCTGATCGCTTTTTTTTTTTAATTTGTATTCATCTGTGGTTTTATCAACTCCGTGATTACCAGGTTATAGTTTGAGAATCGCTTAATATTTATGATTTTTAATAAAATTTGAATATTAATTAAATTGTACACTTAATTCAGATTTATTGACACAAGAAAATCATTTTTAATGTAATTAGTAATAATTGTTGTAAATTAAAATTATCAGTAGTGGTGATTACTAATGTAATCATTTGATGATTACCTTATTAAATAAAATTGTTAAAATAATTTGGCAAGTTTTTCTTTTTTCATAAAAATATTTTTAACTATTAGTCTTGTTTTATTTTTTTGTTCATTTTAATTAATTAATTATCATAAAGTGATTGTAATTTTTTCGAAATCATTCAATTGAAATTCCTGTATGATTCAAACTTATTTCTAATTATAATCTATTCATCAAAACTTATCTAGTACTTAGAAATAATAAAATATATAAAATACATATTTTCATACATAATTACTAATATTATAAATTTTAAAATTAAAATTAATTAAATAAAACATACCAAAGCTATTGAAAAAAAATTTTTAAAAGAAAAAAAAGACTAAAATTATATGTATTACATATGCAAATTCCAGAACAAACCCCATTTAACTAGAATAAAAGCTTCTCTTTCAAATGCCATCAAACTCTGGCTTATCGCTCCAAAAACTGAACAAAAAGCAAACCGCACCAACATAAAGAGAGAAAGACAGAGAAATAACAAGTTTCTCTTATTCTTTCTCTCTCTCTTCCTCTCTTTCGTCTATACGCAAGTGTCAGGATAAGCACACACATCAAGTACATAAAGGAAGGAAGAGAGTATAGCTGGAGCCTGGAGTACATATATATTACATATACGTATAAGCTCGCGGGAGGTATAAAAAAAGTCGTACAGGACGTCAAGAGAAAGAAAGAGAGAGAGAACATCCTCTTTCTCTCTTATTCCACCGCATATACCCTCTCCTGCTCTTTCACTCACTCCAGTTGAAGTCGCGGTTGCTGGCTGTCACGCGGCAAGCCGCGGTACAGTATAGAGAGAGAGAGAGAGAGGAGAAGCAGATAGAGGGGAATGAGCATATAGCAGCAGACATACTGATCTCTCTCTTTCTCATTTTACTCTTTGCAAACGGGCACCAGAGTATACGGTAATATCCGTCATTGCGCCGCTGATGCCGCCGGCGAAGCGTGACGCGTTTTCGCGCTCCTCCTGACTCCGGACTGTCCGGGCTCTCTGCCTGCCGTTTTATAATATATATACATACGCCAGTTACACACCACTACAGTCGTCATCGTCATCATCATCATCATCATCTTTGGCTGCACTGATCTAATCATTCGTCTTTATACACAGAAGGTGACACGCATAAACATACGCATCACTTGTCGCGAGTGCTTTAAAATTTTACATTATTTATCATTATTATTATCTTATTATTACAAGTATATGAAGATTGAAGCTTGATCGTTTGGAAAGAAAAGAGCAATAAGTAAATAGCAAGGCTACTGTGTGAATTAGTGTCGTGATCTTTACTCTCATCTGTATAAGTATGTGCTGGATCTTACAATTTTCTCTAAAAAACATTGCTTCGTTAAATTTTTCTATCTTGTAGAGAATTAAATAAAAGTTAAGTACAGTGGAGTATATCAATTAAACAAATATTACTCTGTCTCAGCGTGTATGTGTAAACTGTGCAAACGCAGTGCTGGTGCATTAATAATAATAAAAATAATACATAGTGTGTTAATTTTGTGTGTATCAAAACATCATACAAATTATAACCATAAATAAAAGAGGAAATATTCAGGTATAAATCATCGGCGGAGGAGCCAAGTAAATAAGCCGGCCTAAAAGGGCCGGCTCCAACAACCTGGACGGCGTCATGGATGATCTTGGTAAGTAAATTTTTCATGCTCAGCTTTATTATTACATGTTATATCAATCACCCTTATGATATTTACCTCCTGCACATATTTTTCCCGTTGCGATTTTTAACCTCAAAATCATCCAACAGTCAAGCATCTCATAATATATATATACCTATATATCTTAAACGTATACATAAACTCGTCGGCTGCTGTTTCTGCTGATTGCTCCAAAATTTTACGTGGGTGTTGTATTTGTATATCATAAAAATTATGCTTGCGTATAAATATCATTTTCTTATTAAAAAAAACAAAAAAAATAATAATTTACTTATTACAAGATATAAAGAATTAAGCGAATATCTTTAGCTCAATCATAAACATAGAAATAATAATAACAATAATAATATTATCATCGCGCTTTTTTGGCAAACCCAACAAATTCAGAAGGAAACATTTTCTCTTTCCTTTTTACTATATATTGTGGGCGTGTGAAAGTCTTACATATGTATAGGTACACACGTATACATATATAAATATATTCATGTGGTTTATATATTACGTATCCATATAGAAAGATCACTGATCGTGTACTTATATATGTGTGTATATAGCCGGAATGCCCCAAGTAAATTCCTGTGGCCTTCGTATCACCGCGTGTATTGTATATGTATACCCATATATATATTTTGTATATATACGCTCACACACATGTATAAATACATATAACATATAAAGCGCACTTGCTATCGAGAACGGTTGGTCGCCTATATAGGTACGCTACTCGACGCGACTATTCAGCAAACTCTCTCGCGCAACGACATTCCTTAAACTTACACGCGTGCACTTTATAATGCATGCCGGTTTATGTTGTATGTATATACTTATATTTATGGTTTTTAAAAGTGTTTGTTGGATAATTTTTGATGATTGTTTTTATTGACACAGCTGAGACTATTAAAAAAAAAAAAAATTGTGTGTATTTTGATATTAAAATTGAAACCGGAGCAATTTTGTATATTTACTTGCATGTGCGTGTGATGCAGAGAGTAATTGTAATAAGAGCACAGCTGGTAAAATTATTGTCAATAAAAGAAGCTCTATATTTTGTTTTGTTAGTCTTTTCTTGTTTTTTTTTTTTTTTATACATTTACTCTCATCGTTTATTAGTTTCTTTTTTTTATAATCTGCTTGTTTTATTTACAAGTTGCAGCAGTCATAAAAATTGAAGCTTTTGAAAATTTTAATTTTTATCTTTTATAATGTAACGTTGAAGTTAGTTTTTTTTTTTATTGTATCTAACATACCTATATTAATTTTGGAATAGATTTTGAGGATCATCCAATGGTTTAGTCAATAGATCGGTGGTTTTCAGAATCTACGCGTCGTAGGTTCGATTCCTATAGTTAGGTGTCTAATGGCTCAGTCGTTGCGTGAGTACTTGTAATGCCGATATATGCTATAATTAGAGTGTTAAAATGGCTTAAATTAAAAAAAATAAAAATATCATTTTCAAATATTTGGTTGGTTTTTTTTTTAAAAACTTTAATATAAATATTGTTTTATCATAAAATGAAAAAAAAAATAATAATTCACACACTTATTAAATTTTTATAACGATTATTATATTAATATAAAAATAATAAAAGAGTTCAGTCAACTAAAAGAGGTCTATTTAATAAGCGCAGCTCATAATAAGATTGAAAAATAAAAGCATCA
>JAPYZE010002342.1:0-17439 GCA_030522805.1 Leptomastidea abnormis
ATGTATGTGAGTGAGTGTGTGATTACGTTTTCTCAACGAATCGATTGTCTTTTGCTAGATAAATTTTGAAAAATTTTATTGTCGATGAAATTGTAAACACGAGTATGCGGAATATTATGAGCAATGTTATTGTTTTGAATTTTCAAAAATTTTTAATTTAATATTAAAGAAAAAATATTTTTTCTTATCAAGATCATTAATAGTAATATATTTAGTATTGAAATGAAATAAAAATTTTTTCTTTTCGTAAAACGTGTGTATTACTATCATAAAAGTTTTAATCTTGAGACACGTCATTTTAAAATGACTTCAAATATTAGTTCAAGCTGATATCGTTTTCAATGTAGATAATTTTATTATCGAAAAAGATCAGAAAACTGTTGTCATTAACTTTGTACTATCGAGCAAAGTTGATTAGATCAAATCATTTTATCAAACGGTGACAGTGAAAAAATTTTAATTGACTAGAAATTATAATAATTGATATAAAAAGTGTGATATAATAATTGCGTTTGTGAAACTCAAAATGTTTATAAAAACTTTAATCTTTACATTATTGAGTGCCACTTACATTCAGACTGCGTCTATCGAAGATTTAAATAATGAATTTGGTGTAGTAAGTTTTATTATTAAAACTTCTTAAGTTTGTATTATTTTTGTAATTATTGAACGCTTTTTTAATTTCCAGTCTTTGCCTATTTATATCGCCGACGATTCGATAGATAAAATTATTCAAATTAAAAATGAATGCAATGAAGACGCGCAGAACAACGTTAAAAAATTCTTTACATTTTTTAAAATACCAGATGACGAATCGAAGTATCAACAACCTGTGATCTTCAATAATTGTGTTATGAGATATAACGTGAAAATGAATGGTTATGAAGATGCTATAGATAAATATAAAGTTCAATTGAATGAAGTTGCGTCACAGACAAACAATACTTATATTACCTCAAATTTGAAGTTACGCAAAGAAATAGAGCAAAGAATAGGTGAAATAAAGAAATTGAGGAACGATTTAATTTTAAGACCAATTTTTCATTCCTTTATGGCTGATTCGTGTGAAAATTTTCTTGGACTGCCCAAGACATAAATATATTGTTTAAATAAAGTTGTGCTGATTTTTTATTAATTGCCTAAATATATGCCAGGTAATTTTTTTATCTACTCTTATTTAATTTTTTTTCATTATTTTATATTAATCTTTATCAAAAGCAATTTTTGATCTTAAAAAACTAGAATTTTCAATGTAACAACCAGATCGAAGCTACTCCCTTTTTACGCGTCGATAATCCACAAGACGACGATGTCGTTATAAAAAAAAAAGATCCCCCTTGCTCTTACGGATGTACATCTCATTTCCCGCGGTCGAAAATGGAAGCCCGAGCTCCACTTCTCGGTCCAAAGACTCTTCCCTCCATTTTTAATTCAAGTCACGTTTTTTGCAATTCAAATCGAAAATTTTTTCCTTTTTACCACCCTCTTCTACTCTATATCCTAAAGCTTCATCTTTCTCATCTTTTTATTCACTTCGAAAGGCAAAGAGTAACACAGTAAAAAAAAAAAAATAAAAGTTAGTTTTGAAAAATACGTGTCAAAGCGCATCGTGTACTGGTCCAGGGAGTGAGATTAATTATGAAGTCACTTTTTGAACTTTATGTGTAAACACTGTTTGCTTGGTATAGAGAGAAAGTGACGATCAAAATTGAGTTTGACTGAAGTAGTATGCAAATGTCCTTTATAAAGACACCAATAAGTTCAAGAGAGTTCAATTTACTTAGAATTTTTTAGTTTTTACGCTTAGCAAAGTGAGAACGAATTAAATAATAAAACGAACAATTAATCTTTCTTTAATTTTTTAGTTTATTATTCTTATTGTTAGTAAACACAATATCACTTTAAAATAATATTTTAATACTCGTTCAAATCATGCGAGTACAAATTTCGTTAAAGCTCTGCCTTATTGAAATAACGTTAACTACCTCGAACTCATAATCTCTTAAGCTTATTAAATTCCATTAAACGAGGCGATATCGCGTATACGCCGGTAAAATTATTAGAAAAAAAAAAATTTCACTAGAAACAGACGTAAGCCGATATTAAAATGAAGCGCGGATTAGCGGCTCTCCGATATATACAGGCTATCCTTTTAAAACACACACACACACACACACACACACACACAGTCATCCAAAATCCCATAGGAAGAGGGGAAGGAGGGCGGGTGGATGGCTGAAAAAGGGCGGCACGAGAATGCTTTCGAGAAGATTAAAGCGGCTTGTTTAACGCGAAGCGCACTTTTTTTCCCTGTATCCTCCTACTACGCTAAAAGCCATCCCTGTTAAAGCCCAGAGGCGTGTATGTATGTATGTATGTATGCTATATTCGCTTGCATTTGCACTTGCTGGTGTCCCCCTCCCAAAAAATGCGGATTTTAATCTTCTCAAGCTCGGACGTGTGTGTGTGTGTGTGTGTGTGTGTGTGTGTTATCTCTCTCCTGTGCGCAAATTGACGCGTTCTCGCGTGATTATTCGCCTCTCGGGAGCGGTCAGACGCGATATATTAATGCCTGTAAACTCACCTATATATCTCGACAGCTATTATTTTCGAATCAACCTGACGTGCAATTTTTGGTTTGGCGAAATTGAGAATAAAATACCGCAAATAAACCGAGTTGCAAGCTCTATACGTATAGAGTTACGCACTTTACAAGTACGTCTAAATTCGCTCGCGCGAGAAACGCATTACCTGTCGATAAGGATGAGAAGCAGCAGCAGCTAAATTGATCAAGCTGTTGAAAGCGCCATTAGCGACTACATGCCATGCCAGATGCCTTATTGCGTCTCGATGACGACTGATTGGAGGTTCTTGGAAATTACTTGAATTCGCGTTTACTTGTATCCAACGCTACGGTTCAAATATCTTTGAATATGTCGCTTCAAAGAGAACTCGTGTGATGTATAAAATTGCAAATTTGTTCGAGCAGTAATATCTGCTTTAATATTAACAACTGAAAAAGATATGTTAAAATATGTAATAATAGTGAACGAATTGATCTAAAAAAACAAAATCATATCGTACAAGAGAAAAAATAAAAATAGAAAATCTGTGGGTGTAAATAAACTTTATAGTTTATATTTCAACTTGTTTTCTATATAGGTATTTTGAATATTGTGTTGGTAAAACCTTCTCTTTTTCTTCTTTAGAAACGTTGATGGATTTATCAATATTTTTGACGTTAGCGGACACAAACAACTTTGAATTCCAATATATGAATAAAATACTCTGATATGTTTGATTACGCTTCAAAGTCAATATCAAACAAATATCATTTATTACCTTTTTATTTTAAAATAAAATTTAATAAATATAATCTCTTAAAAATAAAAAAAACTTAACCATATTTTTCATTACATTAAACCACTCGCTAAATCCAACGTTAAAGAAAAAAAAAACCCCCGTCCAATTACTCGAGCGAAACGTCGCGGTCACCCTCAAGAAAGAGAAAAGCTCACACTAGCATTTCAAACGCCAGAAAGTAAATCCCATCCCAAAAAGTAAGCGACAAAAAAGAAAGGAGAAAAAGAAGAGAAAGAAGAAGAAGGTCAGGCGGGCAGAGGGTAAATCTGTCTCTTGGTAAAAGAGAAGCCGGCCACGGGCAGATCTCTTGTCGTTGAACGACGCTCCGCAAGCTGCAAGCACACAAAATCCCTACTTTGGTAGTGGTGGTATAGGTATATATGAGTATACAGCATGGCAATGAAGCCGACAAACGTGCCGAGACCCTTGGACACTGCTCGTAAACACGTTCGCGCTTGCAAGTGTTACGGCTTTAGCGTTTTCGTGTGGCTTTCTCTTTCTCTCTGCTGATTTCGTATCCCACGTCCCACGTGCACCTGCTGGCTCTTAAGGTTAAGTTTGATGATGACAGGCAGACGAGAGACGCTTGGATTCTGGGATCGTTTAAGCTAGGAATTTCCAGGTGACAGCCAGCTATTTCTGATAATTTTATATTCTTTATTACATTATTTTAATTAAAATGGTTTAAAGAAAAAATTTTATTTAATTTAAAATTTTTAAAAATATATCGTTTTTATGTCTATTAGCTACTAAAGTATACAGAACGATTAAAAGGTAAATACAGCTGAAGGTTGTTTTAGTAACAATAAATTGTTTTCTTTTTTTTTATCGTTCGTATATTCAATGTGTCCTTGGATTGAATTAAAAACATCTTCATTGAAAGTAAGATATCTTAGAATTTTCGTAATAAATGTTATCTTATCAAATATTTAGCCTACAATGAGTTTTTTAGATAAACGAATAGGTCGTTACACCAACAATATATATACTCATCCTCACCACGTACAAGACTCTAAGCCGCTTAAAAAAAAAAAGTTGCCATACGTCTAATTACGGACGTACGCTCAGACGATTTTTCACGGTAAACGATCATAAGCCGTGCCAACGTAATAAAAATAAGAGAAAAAAAAAATTTCAAAAAGAAAGAAAGAAAGAAAAAGGAAGCGGAAGTAGAACGGAAGCCGAGGCGTCGCTGCTGGCGGTTGGGGATACTTAAGAACGTGGAGAGTAATTTTCGTGCGCGAAACCATGGTAGATAGGTAGGTATAGCTGAAGCTCGTAAAATTAGCCGGAATTGGGAGACTCGCGCTCCCTTTCGAATTCACTTTGCACACCGAGGTTTATTGTCCTTCCGCGTGGACGGAGCGCGTAATGGCGTGGAATATACTCGGCTGCGCTTCCTCGACGACTCTCCTCTCTGCAAGCGATGCTTTCCTCTTTTACTACCAACACTGTACTTATGTATGTATGTATGTATGTATGTATGTATGTATGTATGTGCCTAGATTATTCTGCTTTCTCAGTTAGGGTAATTATCTCAGGTATTCTTACGCTAGCTGTAATTGTCGCTAAATGACAGAACCGTCAGCTAATGTTTTTTCACACGAGACTCTCTCTTTCTATTCACGTAAGAGGGATGTTTTTACAAGGAGAGTAGGGTGAGCAAAAAAGAAAGACACTGGATCGATACTATGCGGTAGAAATATGATAGTTCAAAGTGAAGAATAAATAAAGCAGCTTTGAAAAAAAAACAACTGTTATACTCGTCGAAACAATATACTCCAAACAATGATAATTTTGTTTATTTTTTTAACTTATAAGCGCGAAAGTAGGTATATATATACGTACACTAACTGGTTATCACGTAACTTTTCTCAGACTCTCGTGCGCTTGAGCTTTTTTTTTCTTTATTATTAGTATTATTTTTAGCTACTGCTGGTGCTGTCAGAAGGTGTATATATATGAAATTCCAGTGCATTTTACGAAGCCATATTCATATCGCGTTGGGGGCTTCAGTTTGCGAAGTTCGCAAGCATACGTTACCCGAGGAGAGCTTGCATGATTCTAGCACGTATAACATCTACGTACGCGTATATATACGTTTACGTTACATGCACAAGTCGTCGTGCATGCATGTTATTTAAGAAGTTTTATATACACATTTTATCGAAGCACGTTTCTATATTCACATTTTACGTTATTTCTAACTGTTTTTTTTTCCATTTCGTAAAATTTCATATCATTTATTCTTAATAGGTAAAAAAATTCAATATAATTATCAACAATATTAAAAAGCTCAACGAACATAACAAGCTTGCGTCTGGTATTCTAGTTAGTACAGCGCCGATTACGATAGTTCTGTCATCAAACCAAACCCAGTAGAGCGAAGTACGTACGTCACTCGAGCCACGGCCTCGACCTGGCGCAGTACCGAATCGATCGCAGCGTCACTTGGGACGAAAAAAAAGGATGTGAGAGGGGGGTGTGGGTGAGGGGGCTGCGGTCGAACGGGTGTGTCGTAAATTTCGCAATCGTAAAAAGCAAGCTTTGGGAAAGGGGAAGGGTGAAGTCTTCGCGCGCCAAACTGCACGGAACGCTTGCACATACACACATACACACAGAGCTATGCTGGCACTTTGTTTCAACTGGGGAGCTTTTACTTGCTTCAGCTGAGAGGTAGTAGTAGTAGTAGTATAGATGGAGTAGGGAATGAAAGGTCAAAGTGTAGGGCGCGCGCGTGTACGAAAGCTCGGCTATCATAAATAAGTCTAACGAGAGCTTGCAGGGGCAGGAGGAAGGAGTTATACGAAGTATGCTTTTGAATGTTTCAATTCCGTTTTTGTTCGCTTTCTATCCCCTCTCTTTCTCTCTCTAGTCCAAATCGTAGACTCTGACGGTAGAGTTTGCGACTTTGGGGTTTTGAGCTTTTAACGCTCGCGGTATGTTAATAAGTTATCGGCCTCTCTGAGTATAAGATGGTTGTTTTTCATCTTCTCCTTACGATTTTCTATCTATTCAAAAGAGTGAGAGAGAGAAGAGCTGAATTTGTTTAGCCTAGAGTAGAATATTTTGACTTGCCAGCTGGCGGCTGCTGCTGCTGCTACTCTCGCACGAGTAACTTATAAACTGGCTGCATTAATTATTCGCAATTAACATTTAATGGTACTTATGAAAGTTATATTAACACAGCTTTCTACTTTCGGCTCTCTTGGTGTATATACATATATATCATTAGTGAGAAGGTGGTAGGGGGTTGAGGTTGTTAAGATAGTGCGGGTAGAGAAAGGTGTGCTAATAAAAATTTACTATTACAATTAAGTTTACAGAGAGTTGAAACTAAAGCGAGCATTAGTAATGGGCCAAGCCACGCAGTAGTAGATATATATATTTTTGCACGATAAAGTAAGATCAAATATATGCGACTACTACTGCTGCTGCTGTATGAGGCTGAAAGCCAAAGCTTTGAAAATAAAAAAAAAAGAGTAAAAACAAGTAGCATATATATACCTAGAAGCGTGGAAGTCTATCGCCACGATAATCCCAACCACAAACTCTGCGAGTATTGTATGAAAAAAAAAGGAAAAAAATAGGAGGGAAAACAAGCGAGCAGGCATTACAGGCCCATTTATATATCGCAACCGCATTGTAAAACTTCCGGCAGTTAAAACCATGGCAAAAAGACGTCGGCTATAGCATTCGTTATATACCCATACATACATATATACACACAGCCCCCCAAAAAGTTTACTTCTACCCGGCATCAATCATCCGAGTCTCGCTATACGAAATCTCGCGAACTAATTCAGCTTGCAAGTTCGCGGTACTATAATTTTTCCGGACGCGTGGCCTACACTGCGACTCTGTACCTTGCATCGGTATACCTCGCGTTCTCTCTCTCTCACTCTCTTTCTCTTTCGCTTTCACGTTTTCCAAGTACAAAGGACGAATTAATTATCCGGGCTCACGACATGTCTCCATTATATCGCGATGGTGCTTTGTGTAGCCGCTTGTCTTCAGGCCGTGCTTTGACTTTGGCGCTTCTCTCTCTCTCTCTTTCTCTCTCATCTTCCTCTGTTTCTTTTTTTTTTCTTTTTTCATGATGAACAAAAGCTACTGCTTGACGAATAAAGGTACGAGAGCCAATTATTTTGCAATATTCAGCCCTTTCAAGTTATCTGTACGAGCGTTTTTCTTGTGACTCTTTGTGTGTTTTGTGAAGCTTCAAGTGCATTTCAAGGGATGTGAGGTTTTTGTAGCGTTTTTGTTAAATGCTTGAAAAATAATTTTTCTTTGATTGTATCAGATTTGTGGTGTCTTTGATTTATGATATGGATTATGTTTTCCTTTTTTCTTTGTTGCTAGTCTTTATTAATACGATTAATTATTATAAAATTCATCTCATTAAATTAGATGTCAGTTTTTAAATGAATTATTTCAAACGCATTTACAACGAAGAATATAAATATTAAAATAACAAAACGTAATTTTTATTTAAATTATTAAAATCAATTTTAAAATATAAATTTACTTTATTGTATTAAATTTTTATCAGAGAAAATTTCATAAAAATAAAAACAAGAAAAAATTGAATAGAAGACGTGTTTACCCGGCTTGTACCTTACTTAGTTACACTATGAGCGAAAGAAAATAGAAAGTTATCGTTCTCATTACGGCCAGGACGCCGCCGCGAGCGTAAGCTTGTAAGAAAATGCATGCGCTAAGTTTACATTCGATATTTGAAGCCATAATAAGACTCCGGATATTCTCCAGCAGCACAGAGAAAATATTTTGAAATAGAGGTTGAAATTGATGTGAAGTTCGGAAAAAAATTTCATTTTATTCTCCAATAAAATCATTACAGTAGTTTATTTTTTAAAAATATAATCAAAAAAAAAAAAATTTATCAAAATCTACCAAATATTTTATTTTTACTTTAATATAAAATTCTATTTGACAAATTGCTCTCACTTCTCTCCAAACATACAATAAAACTCAATCTTCTATTTTAGCCTTTTGATTACCGATCTTCCAACAACACAGTGAAAATTACCTAAGAGCGTGCTAAAACCAGTACACCTTACCCAAATAGTCCAGTAAAACTACAGCTTGAGTCTCGGACCAAGTCACAAGCCGTAAATCAAAATTCAGCTCTAGACGCGATAACTCGCGACTCGTACACATGAAAAAAAAAAGCAAAGAGAGAAAAAAAAAGTTGTTTCGTCCGGCACATATGTGAACCTTGCACAACTAGAGGCGAAACGCGAAAGAAAAGCAAGAGCAGAAGCTCACGTCCAGCCGTATTTACAGCGCTCACCACCACCACCCCTTCCTCGACTTCTCGCTGGCTTAAGCTCGGCTAGCGCGCGGTCTCGAAAATCCACGCTGAGTTTACGGTGCGCGTGACGCTACTTTTTCTCTCTTTCTCTCTCTTTTCGCTTCCTGAGCGCCCGCCAACATCCTGCCCGTGTACACACACATGTACGTCGAGCTTGCAAGCTTTACGTAAAAAGGCTATCGCACCCCCAGCCGTGCCAGAGCGAGAGAACGCGACTTTATGATACGACCCTCTACATGTCGCGCCGGTTGTGGCCTGGGGGAAAGGGAGAAGAGTAGTATTCGCAAGAAGAACACCGATACGCCTAGCAGCTGCTACTGCTACTGCTGTTGCTCTACCCGACCGATCTTTTATAGGAAGCTCGTGGCCCGAGCTTTTTAAAGATATAGACGAACAGCCTTGTCAGATAAGGATAAAAAAAGCCCTCGGGTACATTAAAGCTTTAGCAAACCTTGAAAAAGTACGATGACAAATAATTTCTTTGAAATTCAAGAAGTATATATTTTGGAATATTGTTAGATCAATAAAAAGATGAATAAAAATATTATAAAGTAAGAGCTGAATTCATAACTTCAAAAATGATATAAAAACTAGTGGAATCGTATAAGTCTCTCAATATTTTCTCTTACTTCATTTTATATTGGCATTTTATCAATTGCTCAAAGTGCTGTCCCTAAAATTCTAATATAAAAGCAAATTGAGAAATAATCGAATTGAGATATAAAATTTGCAGTAGAATGGCATCGTCGTCGTCGTCATAGTCTGCACGATACGCCCAGTACAAACTGGCCAATGCCCCGCGGCACTTATGCGCGCGCGCCTCCCAACATAGCTCGACCAATTGATTTAATTACGAGTCCAATTGATGGGCCTCGGGCAGTGACCGTGAACGCGACGAATTGGAAAAAGAAAAAAAAGAAAAGAAAAGAAAAGAAAAACAACAAGTCGAGGCGTCGTCGTCGACGACTCTCGCTATTGATTTCGTAAATTAATCGAATTTCGAAGAGCTCGTTAGAGGTGTTGTGGATGCTGTGCAAGCTCGAAGATAGAGGATGGCTTTTATTTTAAACTTTCGATATATTCTGGCTGCCCCTTACCACATGTGGAAAGTTAATGGACTATTTTGGTAAATGCACTTTACGACACAAAGGCAGTTAATAATAAAGACGTTACAATGAACCGAGAGAGCTAATGAAGAATATTAGTTATAACTAACCATAAGTGGGCATCATCACGTCAACATAATTTTATTTTGATTTTATGCAAGAAATTTTGAATGTCTATCTTAATTAACAATAGCCATTAAAAAAAAATAACTTTTTGAAAGATTTAAAAAAATTTTGCAAGTTTAGATGAAACTACAGGTTAAATCGGGAAGACGAAGAAGAGAGAGAGAGTGCTTGATTAAAAAGCTCGCGAAAGTCCGATGTCTTTAACGCTAGCCAGTTTCAAGACGACTCTCTTTTTGATCTTCCATACCAACTTTCTACTCAAAGACCATCTCTTGTCCTTTTTTTTTATCCCCACCCCTCCTCCAGTCTCAAATGACTCTCATCCCTTTTGTACCAGCCAGGGCATTTAAAGAGAGCTAATTCAAAGCGGATAGACAGTAGCTAGCTACTCACGCATATATGCAGTAGGTATACCTACCGGGTAGATTTTCTTTCGCTTACGTTGCTGACCTTACCCTCTAACGGAGCTAATTACACCTTGATAATTAACGAGTCGCGCAGCCCTTTGTCGCGCCTTGCGACGGCCTTTTCTTGCTCAGGGCGGAGACATTAAACTAAAGGCACACGCGATCTTTACTATGCTGTCGCTTATTATGTGCTTTAAAGATGCAACTGGCACGACGAGATGGCTCGGGGATAGACCGGCATTTAGCTGGGAATTAGCGGGGATTGAAGGTGATGTTGAATTACCTGCTGGTTTAGAGCTTTTTTATCTTTAAAAATAAAAATATTTTTTTTAAATAAAAAATTTATTATTTTGTTTTTTTTTCTAATAATAATGTAACATATATATGTAGTATGTTATTTTAGTAATAATTTATGCCGTAGGGATGATTAAGTAGTAACGCCCAACATTAGTCAGACGCAAATTTGCTAATGAATATTAGCTTACGAGAGAATATGCTTGCACACTAAAACTTACATTATCAATTACTATTCATATTCAAGAACTTAATTATTATTTGAAAATAATTTAATGTATTTATAGTAAAAAAAACAATTTATTGTATTTTAAATCATCGAGATGAATAATAAAAATTTTATTTTGTTTGCAGTTCTATCAACTTTTGGAGAACAATCCAATTGCGAATAGTACGCTGATGCACAGGCACGTTACGGTTTTCGCTCCAACCAATCAAGCGTTTCAAAGGTACCGCGGCAGCACCGAGAACAATCTAGTTCTCTACCATTTGTGTAAGTAATAGCTTTTGTTTTTATATTTTCTATTGGTTTAGTTTTTTGAGATCATAATATTATTTTAGCATTTCATTTAACATTTAAATAATTAATATTGAAGAAAATATTAAATGTAACACTCTCATCAAATGAATATATATATATATATATATATCATAACCAACTCTCTCATCAAATGAATATATATATTCCAAATAATTCCTTCATTTGGACAAGATATATCCATTCAAGCTTGTCAAATTTCAATGAGAAAATTCATAATATAATGTCTGCAACTGTCGATCGTTAATGAAAATCCGCAACCACGATAATAGATAATATCCATATAGGAAAGTGTCACGTCAATAGACCTGAATATCTTTACAAATTGAACCATATAGAGCATCTATTTCCGACTCATAGAAAATAGGAAACACACACAGAATCGTTTTGTTTCCACGATCATGCAATGGTCAGTGCATTGATAACAGCGTACTTTTCTACCATTGATTATGCGGAAACGTTGAGTGAGAGAGTAGCATCGCTTTAATAAGTCGAAAGAGGAGAGAAAGCAACTCTACCACTCGAATTGGCATAAACAGCAAATTACACGCCGCTGCAGGCTCTGTAAGGATTGATTAATGCATTTGCCCTCTTGCTATATCTCTGCTCGGCAACCCCCTGCTCTCCCCCCCTCCCCTACCTCTGTACGAATGAAATTGTAATATCGTTATTATGGAAATAGTCGGTCGGTCGGTCGGTAGCTTCTCTCTCATGAATGGCTAATTGACCGCGCCTCTCTCTCTCTCAACGAACCCAAACCTTTTTGCTCTACGAATCCAATTGCCTCTCGCTGCAATAATTCATCCCTATTTTACATGAGCAAAGTCTCTATAACCCCATACACTACTCGGCATTGGAAAATTATTTACAAGTAAAAATATATCGTTAGGATAAAAATCTTATTAAGTTTAAAATTCTGTAATTAAAAAAAAAGGGGGGTTTACAATTGCAAACATATAATCTTACAAACAAGTCTACCATAAAAATTCCCATACCATTGCATACCGATAACCACTCCCACGTATAACAAACGAATCTCAAGTTCCCCGCGGCACAGAAAATCAATCAGTATAACGTACCACGTATATATACTCACCCTACATTAGACACACACGCTGCAATATCCTCATCGAATCCCCTCGACATCGAGGGAATCAGTAGCGCATACCAGAGACAGAGAGAGAGAAACGATCGCGTAAAATTATCACACACAGTCGACCGACCTCCAGAATAGCACACATATACAAATACACACACACTTCTAACCGCGAACGTCGAATCGTTGGAAATTGTTAGTGAGGTGCGGCTTCGACGTACAAAGGCAGCTGCTGTGTAGAGTCAGTTGTGCTTCTGCTGCTGCTACTACTGTCCTCGTATACGCTCGGCTAACGAAACTAATTTCCGGCCTTCGCGAAACAAAAATGCTCTACTGCTGCTACTGCTATTGCATACGTATAGAGAGCTCTATGTGTGGACAAAGTTGTGGTGGCCTTCGTAAGTTGGCGGAAAGTTTGCATGTATTTATATGCGTCCAGACTGCTACTATCTACTACTACTACTTTTGGACTATGTGGTTGACGACGCGCATGTGATGGCTCACAGGCTGCTTCTTGGAAACGCTTCAATTTAAATTTTTAGAATTTTTTTCTTTTTTTTAATGAAATCAAATCCTTATAGTTTTTTTTTATATTTTGAGTACTTATTTCTACTTAAATATATGTCGACAGCTCACATTTTTTTTTTAAAGAATTGAAATCCTAATGCATATGATAAAATTAATCAAACTACGAAAGCGAAACGACCACATAGCCAAGCATCAAACGTTGGAGCAAGTGAAAGCTGCAAAGAGAGAGTGAGTGAATAAGTGTACAGCATTTCAATTAACTCTAGCGGACGGCAAACGCATCCAGCAGCCCTTGCAAATGGCTCACACAAGCTTTAGGAACATACACACATACACATACACACAAAGAGTAATGCACTTCTCTCCTTTCTCTGGATTTATCGCAATAATTAGCAAGGAGAGGGAAAAGGGGAGGGGGAAAGGGAAGTCCATGCCATATGTCCGAGAAATTTCATTAGCTACATGCGTCGCGGAACTTTGAGACACGCACAAGAGACCAGGTGTAGGAAAGGCAAAGGAGTAGCGTACAAGTAGTAAAGGTCCAGCTACGTTCGGACATTCGGGAGTAGTAGTCCGGTATATGGTATATAACGCTTTTGCAACAAAGGGCCCCCTTGCTTGAAAACGGCCTTGGGGCTTTGTGCCAAGCCTTTCTCTCTTACCTTCTCTTTACCCGCCCCCCGTGGAATGTCCGTACAAGAGAGCTTCGAGCTTTTGATGTTGAAACCAGTAGTACCATGGCCTTAAGTAACTCAACAGAAAGATAGAATGAAAAAGAGTTGACTTTAAAAAAAAAAAAATCGCATTTCCTGTAGATAAAAGCTGCTACTGCTCTTTTCTTGTAACTTTACTCGTTATTTTTACCGACTGAGTAGTCTCAACTGGAAAAAAAATGACATCGTGTACGTATGAAGTATATTCGTTTAAAGAGGATAGAAAGGGTGTACAGTAAGTATTTTCCTATATATCGATGAAGGTATATAGCAAGTGGGCGGGTCATGGGTCTTTCAAAGACGTAGAGCTGTACGTACGTCAAGTAGCTCGGTAAATCGAGTCGAAGAGTTGGTATAGTATATATGTATATATATATATATATATATATATATATATATATATATATGAAAGCTGCTGCAAGCTCTTGGAGTTATACCGAGTAGACGTATGTATACCAGCGACCTCAAGAGCATGTGCTTGCTAGCACTCTCACTTACTTTTGCAGATCTGTATGTGTGTGTATGTGTGTGCAGCCGAAAGTGGCTTGCACCCATAGTTCAAAGTACCGCTTCGACCCGCAGAGCCGCCTTTCCGTTTGTCTTGGTCTCGTCAGTTATACTCCAGAACGAAGCTTTGTACCTCTCTCTTCTCCTTCTAATGTCGATCTCCCTCCCTTCTTACGTCTCGTACGTGATTTAACGGGCAGAATGGGGCGAATGAACGCTGACTTACTTGATCGAAGATCGTCTCTCTTCCCTCTTACCCTCTTTCTCTACTTCGCTTACTCGCTGCGGCCGAGCGCGTGTTTGAGTTGTGGCTCGCGAAACTCTCTCTTGAGCTGCTATATACTTACTCCCGATTGTTTCTCTGAAATTACGTGGTGCACTTTTGTTTTCAAGTCAACTGCAAAAAAAAAACTTTTTTTTTAAACTACCAGCTTGTTAGAAACTTGGTTTCCAAACTGATCTAACATCGCTAAGCAACAAGTTTTCTGCGGGTACCTGTTTTTTTCTTTTGGAACTATTTTAGTTTTTAATGTTTGTGCTTGATTCGAAGGATCATAATAAGGCTTTCGTGAAATATTGCATTTATTAACTATTTTTCTACTAATTTTTCTATATCTGTAAATATGTATAATTGTATTTTTTTAATGAAAACTGACAGTAGAATAAAATTACTTAAAAAAAATTGACTATAAAAAGCTAAAATCAATAATTAGCATTTATTATAGATATTTATATCTAATAGTATTTTTACTAAAATAAATCCATCTCCATTTATTTTACTCAAAATACACCTTGATAATAATATCTTAAGTTTTAATAAAAATTACTTACAATTAACACCTTATGCATTTATTGTCAAGATTTAAAACTTTATTCCCATCAAAATCTTATTACGTTCTTTGTACAATCAACTAAATGAAGTCCACCGTTAAAATTACGAACTTACCAATGAAGATCCAAAGTTGGTCCACTTTTGGAACTCAGTTCACTCTAAAGCTCAAGACTCGATAATTTTGTATATTACAAACCAGAGTTTCACAATTAGTTTTGAATAAAGCATCAGATAGAGAGAATTTCGAGATCCTTAAACTTTGATAATTTAGCTTTAACTTGCGGTCACGCTTTACCGAGTATCTTCTGCTTAAATTTTTTTTAATCATTACGCATCTTTGTAATTCAAATTAAGTTACCAACCATTTACAAGCTCCGCTTTATTTCGCCACAACCTATATTATTCCATCCCCTCATAAGCAAATCCCTTAAACCACTTGCCCTTTTCAGTCCCCAAACATTAATATCATATTTTCCGAATATTCGATTTCGGTTCCGCATGTTATACCACATATTCAAACGATACGCAAAACAATGTCGACGCAATGCAGCCGATCCCTATCTCTCTACCAATAATTTTCCGAGGAAAACACACGCGCATACCCACACATACATACATACATACATACCCTTGGAAAACGAATACTCGACGCGATCGTACAGTCGTTTTTCAGCAAAACACACCGCTCTCGGTTCGCGCTGCTATCTCAACCCCCCCGAACTTTACGAGACGACGCGCTTATCTCTCTCTCTCGAACCCTCCCACACACTCTACTTCCCCGGTATATTTCTGTATTATTACGTCTTGTTTATTTCCTCGCGGTAATATTGTAATCTTGAATCCTCGGCATTGTTCTTTTGTACTAGAAATTTACGGGGTGGCTACTACCACCACCACCAACCACCGACCACCAAGCGCAACTCTCTTGTGGGTTACTGGCCAGAAGAAAGTCGTGGTGATTGTGGGGATCGGAATTTCATGAAGGGAATTTCCTACTGAAAAGATAAGGATATACCGTATTCTATATGCTACTGTTGCTGCTGCTGCTGCCACCACCCTATGTTTTATACTATCATTGCATTCGCTTCTATATAACGACTAAAACATCACACACTTAGAAACAAGGATAAACATATATATTATTAAATAAAAAAAATAATAACTTATTTGAAATGAAAAGTAAACACACGTGCGTCAAGTAATGAAACAGATTTAACATCCTTGCGAACGAAGATCTCCTGCTTACAGTATACAAAGAAGCAAGCAAGCAAGCAAGCAGTACTCGCAAGACGAGAGATACTATATACAGCTCTGTAATCCTAGCAGCGAATAAACATTCCAGGATTGCATTTCGTTAGCTTGGAATGTA
Organism: Leptomastidea abnormis; assembly: GCA_030522805.1. NCBI lineage: Eukaryota > Metazoa > Arthropoda > Insecta > Hymenoptera > Encyrtidae > Leptomastidea > Leptomastidea abnormis. Next base: position 16,215 of record JAPYZE010002342.1, read on the forward strand.
TTGTGCGGTGACTTTAGAAGGAGGCAGTCATCCGTGTGACAAGCTGGAAATATTTTGGCTCTTTACATCTTGCTACTTGTATGTGTGTACGTATGTATACACCACGGAATTAATTGGCATGTTCCCAAGCTTAATTCTCAAGTTTGGTATTTATTTAAATAGGGAAAGGAAGAGTAAGATGCAAGTTAGAATTAGGAAATGTTCTAAATTCCAGAGTATACATCTACGGCTTTGCTGTAGTGATTGTTTTCGAAAAGATTTGCAGAAGAGACACATATGCCTTTTTTTTCAATTTCTTTAATGGTACATCCGTAGGTGTACTTTGTTAGAGAGATGAAAAAAAGGACATTGAACTTTATATAAATATAAGTTTCACAGAGAAAACAAAGCCTTCTGACGACTTTCTTAATTTACGCAGTCAGAAGCGTGGCTAACAAGAAACCTTCTTTCCTATTCTTTTAAGAACTCTAAAGAGAAAAGAACCTTAGTAAGGAAGACGAACGAGTGTGAAACTTGGCAGACTACAGGTGACATTAGATATGTTTCTTGAAAATTCACAGGGTATATTCATAATGACGACGACGACGACGATTTAGATGCTGCTGAAGTTGGAAGCTCTTTTATGATAGTGATATAGGCACGAGTTTTAAGAGGATGCGCTTTGTGCTATTGTTCGAGTCAAGTAGAAATTTTTGGAAGCTTTTACAATAGAACTACGTTTATATTAATATCTTCTTTTTTATGAAATAACATATGATAAAAAAAGAAAATTAATTAATCTTTTTATTCGTAAATTGGACTATTGATATATAAGTACTAAAAGCTTCTGTTAAAAAAAAAAAAATCATCTTTCTATTAGATCCTACAGAAGTAGGAGAAAAAAAAGTGTACAGCTCAGTTCATCCAGAAAATCGGATATGAACCATCGATGAAGCAAGGCACTCGTTCTTATCCGCTTAAGTTAAGGAAGGGAGGTAATAACTTCACCAATAATTCAGCGATGATCCAGAACTATTGAGAATAGTATATAAGAAGACGGGAAAGCAGAAGAGAAATGGAAGGTGTGTGTGTGTGCGTGTGTGTGTAATATACGTCGACATTTCCCAAGGGAGTTGCGCATCGTCGATTCTTCGCAAATCTCCGGGCCCCAACTCTTTCCATTTCCCCCCTCAGAGAAGAAGGTGGAAATCAATCTGGGTGAAAGCTTCCGAGCTGCTGATTTCCA
>JAPYZE010002343.1:0-16725 GCA_030522805.1 Leptomastidea abnormis
GTGTATAGGTATAGTTCAGAGAACAAAACGAAAGGGTCGTATGTATGGCTTTGTGCTCTTACGTAATAGTTGAAGCGTAATTATTTCGTTATATCAGAGATAATTTGGTATTCGACGTGTAGAGGTATATATGTATTTATAAACTCTGACTTAATTGTGTTAAACTTTAGCGTCGACGAGATTAATCAGCTTACTTTTCTGTTCTGTTGACCGAAATGTCGAGTTTGAAAAATGTTAATTTTTGTTTTTTATTTTTTTTACAATAATCTCAGAAGAGAAAAAAAATAAGACTAGACTTGAATATTTTAAGCAACTAATTGTTATACCTTTTTTTGGAAATGTACTTAAGTGCAGAGCTACTGAATAAATTATGCTAATTGAGATTTGCTAAAAATTGTTTTTCTTTTTTTTAAGCTTTGACGGTTTATAACGTTCTATATCTGTACTTTTCTTCAAGTAGTAGTATAAAATTGAAGGTAATTAAATAAGACAGACAGGAGTAATGGAAACTTTTGATTCAAACTTCAAATGTTTTGTAAAGTTAGTTGGTCTTTCAACCAAACAAACAAACAAATCTGAAGTACATTAAAAAAAAAAGAAAAAATATTTTCTCTTCCAACAAATCTTTTTTTATTTCAACTGGGTAAAAAAAAGGAGGAGCTTAATTATTACTTTGTTAGAAATATTGCGCACAACACACACACACACACACACACACACACACACACAACACACACACATTATAAAGCCCAACTAAAAACAATTTTCATCCATCATAAAATGTATATAAAAGCTTAAAAGGTAGGTAGGTAGGTAGGATTCTAAAATGTTATGTAGGTACTATTAGCATCCAACAAGTCCAGCATTTGGAAATTGCGTGATAAGCCATTAAAGCGCAGTAAATCGTCCGTAATAACTCGAATTCACGTATGTACATTTATATATAGCTTGCACAACGAACTAAAATACTTACACACACACACAACACATATTTCCTGCCTTATCTCTCATTTGAGAGACGACTTTGCAAGTGTGCCAATTGGCCAAAAACCCATTTTAGCTCGTCGAATTTTGCGAAAAACGCTATAGCTTAACAGCAGAGCAACGTAGGCGTACCTATATATACACATATATCCGACCATAGCCGGATTATTATACGCTCGAGGCAGATAAAAGAGAAAAAGAGAGTTAGTGCAAGCTTTTCGTTTTCAATTAATTCTCTCGCTACGCTTTACTCTTCGTCATTAGAGACACTGACAATAAGCACCGAGAGAGATAGAGAGAGAGAGAGAGAGAGGCGAGCCCTTTTAATCCTATATTATACCAGTTTGGCTTTCCACACACAATGCTCTTTTCCCAAATCTTTCCACTTTTAACATACCTACATACATACGCATACAAAAAAAGCAATGATATAACACTAATTGAAATGGTTGTCCTCGAGACCAAAAGTTATACCTGATAACAATCTAAACCAAGTATATATTTACGACTTTGTAAAAGATGTGTTACCCATAACTTTTATTCGTCTAGAATATATATATATATATATATATATATATATTTTTTTATTATTTATATCTCCATCCGGGCCAATCGTGCTTAGAACCCATCTTACACATACACATATATATATAACTACTATGAGTTTCGGGGCCACACGGTATATATAGCCCATTAAGTAATTAAAGTTTTGCCAAGCCGGCCGTGACGAGAAAATCGCCGTTTTCCGCGGTACTAGCTACAAAGGAAAAAGGAGAACGAGAGAGAGAGAGAGAGAGAGAGTAAGATGAAGGGAGGGAACAAACGTAATTGAGCCGATTTGCGCGAGATAGGGCCTTCAATTTTGAGCTTGCTTGTGCTTAATATACTGTGTATAGAGCCCAGAGAGCGTCGAAAACATTGCACGCAGTCACGAGAGAAGCAATGTATATAGGTACGTGATATGATGATGCAGCGCCAGCCGGTTTTTTTTTTTTCATCGTTGCTCTGCTATATATGCCTGTAAAGTCTCAAAAACGTGTGTGTGTGTGTGTGTGTATGTAAAAGCTCTCTACTTCTATACCAACCTATCTCAATCTACCACAACAGTATATGTAGGCACACATACATACACATGTGTATGTTTGTGTGCCTTTGTTTCTCCAGACGAATTGCTCTTTATACAGTTTGCAGCCTTACTATAACTCCAATATACTTCTTCGTTGACGCGTGTATACTTATGTATACACGTTTACAATTCTCTTTTTTCTTTTTTTTTTTTTTTTTTTTCACGCGCAGTCTCTCATCCCAAGTCCGCGGCCTAATTAACGAACGGTGTACGCTTTACTCTATTTTTTTCTTCTTTTCTTGATGAGCTGGCTTGTGTATAATATGAGGCGTTGGATTTTGCGCTCATTACTGGTGTTATCGTACATATACAACACGTTACACATCTCCGCTTTATTAAACTGTATACGCGATGCTGTATTTTGATGTTTTAATTAAAAAAGTTCGAGAGCTTGGGTTATCGGCTCAAGGTTGAGTAATGTGTATGTGTACATGAGTGTATAAGGTAGGTACATAGATTTTTTTTTTTTTTTTAGAGCAAAAAACTGATATTGGAGGCGTTACTTCGAGTTTTACACTCGCTTTGCACGTGTATAATAATTAAAGGGTAAGCGGAGAAAGATAAACTGTGAAACATTTTTTTTTTTGTTTCGGATTTTTGCTTTCTTATTGAGGAAGCTTTAAAGTTGTAGGAAATAATTATTTTTAACTAGTTGTACTAAAAACACATTTTTTATTATAAAAAATTAAAATGTATTTACTCAAATTTTTTTGTGTATCTGATTTTTGATTGTATATCTATGGATACATATTTTTATAATTTTCTGAGACAGTATAAGTTCCAATTATTTAATTTTCAATGAAGAAATTTTATTAATTTTGATTTGAATTAAATATACAATGTGAAAAAACAAAATAAATAATAATTTTGTATTATTACTTTCTTTTTTACAAATAGTTTTTTTCTCTTAATTTTAATGTTATGAAAATTGATATTTTTTTGACAACTTTATGCTATAAAATAAAATATTTTTTTTTTAAATTATTTAATTTTTTAGTTATTTAAAAAAACTAAAAATTTTTAAGGTGACAAATTAAAAATTTTATTAAATATTATTCTTATGAAATAAGTCAATTTAAAAACTGAATCATCATTTTAAAAAATGGTTCAGCAATATATTGTATAACAAGTTAATTGGTTAGAGCTTCTAGATTCTTCAAAACCTCAGTGGCTTTAGATGCACCAAGATCCAATTCCTGTAAGGTCACAGGATCTTTAGGTATAAGACCGTTTCTTAAAAAATTTATATAATCATCGTAATAACTCTTTTTACATTGATTTTTATTCGATTTGAAGGTATTTTTTTCATTTATAGCGCGGGCAATCAGTTTTTTATTCAGATTTTTGATGGACTAGAAAGAGTTAAAATATAATTTTTTATGAATAAACTAAAAATAATTTTTTTTTCTTATAATAGTTAAAAAACAAGAAAAAATAAACTTACGATTATTGCCTCGTATGTATCAACTTTAATCGATCTAATTCCATGATTGATTTCTTCAGGAATAATTTTTTCCACCTTTTCAATAGTATCGTTTATTAAACGAGCCAACTCGTTTCTAATATATTTTAAATCTTTTGAATTTTGAATCTGTTCTATTTGGAACTTAATTAAAATAATATTAGTAGATATTTTAACAATTCATTATAAAAATATGTAATACTAGTATTTACCTTAATAGCTACCACAGTAGAATCATAATTTACAAGTTCAGCAGCAGACGGATAATTTTTCTGTAAATTTATACCAAATGACGTAATCCGTGAATTATTCTTAATAATTACGTCTTCATGTAACTGTTTCAATTTATCATTTATATGACTGATTATGTCAGTTTTATAATCGTTAGAATTTGACCCGTTAGTGGACATTTCCGCCTTAAATAAAATCGAATAAATTGTTTAGTAAAGTATTACCTAAAACATTATGTTCTTCTACGTTTACTTACCAAATTCACTTCGACTGTCATTGACAGGATTGAAATAAACAAAATAAGCTTCATTGTGATGAGATTAAATAGTTGCTACTCCGATTATTAAAATAAAATTATTGACTAATTGTGTTTATTGTAAATGTTATTGATAAATATAATAATTTAGATGACAGAAATGTAAAATACCTTTTTATAATACTTGAGCAATTGTTTTTAAAGCAAATGTAGATTGAAAAGATAAAAAGTTTTTCTTCATATAATATAACCATATGTGTTAAGTAGACACGTCTTTAAACTATTTTTTCGTTTATTCATCAACCTACCCGTGGCAGTGTATGATTCGTTTGAGTTTTTGGGGAAGGAGGGAGGGGGGAAGGGGAATATAAGATATGAAAAAAACGCTCGAAGCGTTAGCAGCGGTGAAAAGGCGTAAACTCGCAGCTTAAAAATAATATAGTGTTAAAATTTATAAATGCTAAAATAATTAATAATTTAAATTATTTTGTAGGAAACTTAAAAAAGGGAAGATATACTTTTAATTTTTTATTTTTTCGCTTTTCTTGCAAAGAACAATAGTTTAAAAAAGTTAATGAATTGATATAGCGAGTAGAGTATATTCAAATAATCAAATTTCGCGGTATGTACAGTAGCATACGTACTAATACATCAACACAAATGTATATGTAACCTCAATCATTTTGTAAACATCATAAATATTTATCGTATTAGCTATTATTATTTTTAAATCAAGTAATACATGGTACTTTTATTAATATATGTGATGCTCGCAGACTTGATTTATTGGTCTTTATTAAAATTGTGAAGTTATTCAATTAAAAATATTTTAATTTTACGCTTGTATCTATTTATTAAATCTTTCAACAACTTCAGATTCACTACATTTATCGAATAAAATTTAAAAAGAAAATTAATGAATTTTTTCATATTTATAAAATGTAGAAAAAAGAAAATAAAACAAAAAAATGTAAAATAAAAATTTTTTAAATTCATTAAATAACCTTTTTCAAATTTGATTAATCAAAGAAAATTAAGCTTACAAACCGTAAGGCAAATTAATCAACGAAAAGTATAAAAAAAATTTTTCTCAATATTTTTTCGCATAAAATGAACGTGATCGATTCAATCATTTGTACAAGTATACCCTTCACTATCATATATTAATTAGCAAAATCACTTGACACTCATTCTTTTGAATCTCAAACCCATTAATTTCTCACTTCCGTCTACTTTTATTTCTTCATTCTATCCTACATCAGGCGAGAGCCTTCATACCATCAGAAGCACCTTTTACGATCCCACATACTCAAGCACAAGCAAAATAATCGCAAAGTACATACACACATACACAACGCAAAAATTGAAACAAAAATCCAACGTTAAACTAAATATCCCCCACGGGTGTGGTCCTACCTTTTTTTATTTCTATATTTTTTTTTTTTTTTTAAAGCGATCGACCAATCGACCAGATCAAATGGATGTTTGGCAAAACGCCGGGCCATTGGTAAATATTTGTTCGAAGCTAAAAGCGTGCACGCTCTTTTTCGCTTAATACGTCTGCTGATTTTTCAAAAAAACAAAAACAAAAAAAATACGAAATAGAAATAATTGACCAGAGCTTTTCCATTTACACCTTTTATTTAGATAAACAGGGTGTGTGATTCAAGTTTGATAATCAAGGCGTGTTAATGAGACTGATTTATTTTTTATCTTTCTTTTTTTTTTACCTTTTGTAAAACTAACTAAAGTAGTAGATAATATCTGGATACGAATCAGTTTGTCACTTGGAACATTCGATTATCAGTTGTTTGATGCTTTCGATATCTCAATAGATCATCAGTCAGTATATACACCAAGTCATCCATTATTTCATCGCGTTTCTCTCACAGTGAGAGAACACATGTCGTGTTGGGTGAGAGAGAATCCCTTGAGACTGACGTTGCTGACAAGATGAGAACTACGGAGACATAGTTCGCATGAGAGAGAAAGAGGAAGTGAGTATAGTGTCTGAGCGTATACATAAAGCGCGTCTTCCACTACTTTACGCTTGCGCGTATGTATATATGCACTGCTACTTGAATTACTGCGGGTACCACTTCCATGTCGACTTTGTAGTATACTCAACGAGATTCTCTTTTTCTCTTACTCTTTAATAACTTGCACTCTTTTTTTTTTACTGTGACTTTTCTTTTTTTTTTTTTCGTTACACACCGGTAGTGTCCTGGTGATGTCGCGTGAATTTTTTTTTTTTGAGAATTCTCAAGAGTGTACACTAGTGGCTTGAGGCCAGGAATTTTATAGTTACCCTTTTTTTTTGTCAAATGTGGAAACTCACTCTTACATTTTTTGTTTTTTCGTAGATGGATGGTTCTTTTTTTTTCGTAAAAAAAAGAAGAAAAATCTGGGAGTGCGTCTGAATTTTCCTTGTTATATTCGTTATAAAAGTTTGAAAAATGGATTCTCGTTATGTGTGACGTTTGAAATATGTATGAAAAATGATATTTTTAAAAAAAAAATATTCTTTAAATTATTAAAAATTTGATATTAAATAATTTTTTATTTTCTTTTTAAAGTATTATATTAAATTTAAAATTCAATAAGAAACAAAAATTATTTAAATTTACAAAATAACACACACAGTTTTCTTTTTAAAAAAACACACATACTTTCTTTGAGAAATGGACTGAGGAAGTACATATATGTCATTATATGCAGAACTTTCTCTCAAGTGCTCCGGAATAGCTCAGCAATTTCAACCCCCTCATAGAAATCTGACGACCTCGAAACAAAAAAAAAAGCTAATAACAATCGCTATATAGAAACTATATAAGAAACAGCCTCATGAAAAATGCTCACGAAGTAACAGTTTAATAAAAAAAAAAAAAAATTAAAAAAAAGGCAGTAATACGCTAACTTGCAAGCACTCAATTTCCTCCTAATTTTTGTCAGGCACCAGCAGTAGCACTCGAGGCCTAACAGGGTCTCCTTTACCTCCTTCTTCTCACTTCCTTCACCTCATATTCGCAAGACAATTTTTTCCAGCTATACGGTACATTTTACACTGCACGTGTTCGTTCACTCTTTCTCATCCGGATTTTCTCTTACCCTCTAACATCCTCCAGCAGCAGTGTATGCTCGAGGCGAAAAGTTGACGCGAGGAAGCAGGTGTAGGTACCTCTACCTACCCTACACGTAAAGCTACCCCCGCTATACGCTAGTCACAGAGCTATGTGCTGTTGCACTTGCAAGAACCTCCACCTCCTTTTCCTGCACCACTTACAAGCTCCTCGCAAAATGCCAAGCCGCACGCCAAGAAATTCTCCTCCCATCCCACTACTCTACTTTTTCTTCTTCTTCTTCCTTACCGCTCCAAATCCCTTTTCCTCCACCTCCTCCTCCTACTCGTTTACCTTACCCCAGTCTCGTGCATCTCTCGCGTGATGACTCCACCGCGCCACCGTCGCGCAGATTATAACGAGTAGTAGTAGTAGGAGGAAGAGAAGCCGCTGGGATTAGCAGTCACGAGAGCGCGTTTTTGCTTTTCTCCTCCTCCACCTCCACCTCTGCCTTCTTATCCTCATCCCTCTTCAGTACCTGGGTGAAATTCGCTTCCTGCACTGAAATGGCTAGAGCTCGAGAGACGACGACCACCTCCAACTAGAGAGAATATGTGTGTATGTATGTATGTGTGCCTCGTTCTCTTCTTCCTGCTCACCCTTCCACCTCCTCTTCCTTTACGAGTAAGGGAGCTTCGTGCTATTTTGCCTTTTTGCTTTTCTTGCGCGCGGCCCGGTGCTGTAGGTAGGTATATATAGCCTTTGCTGTAAAGAAGGAGAAGCAGCTCTCCGACCATTACGTTAGTGTATATAGCGCAAGGCTGCATATTTTTGAATTCGTTTTAGAGACTCTCTTTCTCTACTACTACTACCACCTGGGCTTCTTCTTCTTGTAACGAAGAACTGTGAGTTTCAAGTGACTAATATATTTTACTTTTGTATATATACTACATAGTTGAAGTACTGCTTCTGTCTAAGTGTTTTCTTTTTTTTTTTTTTTTAACTTATGTAGTACATTTTTAGTATGAAAATTGAATTAAGTTTTCTAACTGTGTGTGTGTGTGTGTGTGTGTACGTATACTTGTAATGTGACAGAGAATATTATTGGGTTTGAAAAAACGATAGTAATTAAAAATGAAATCTTTAATAATATGATTTTATGCTGATTAAAATGTCAAATGTCAAATGTAGTAAAATAATAATAATGATAATGATAATTTTATAAAATTTAATTATAATTCCGCGTTTATTTATTTAGCAGAACGACAGTTCTATTAAACAGATGAAAGATTGTAATTAAATGTTAAATTATCGTTATTCGATCAGAAACAATAAAATTTAATATTAAAACGAGCACGTGCAATTATTTTGATATAACATTACGTTTATGTGCTTTTATAAATATATACATTATATGTATACATATATATATGTTTATGTGTACCGTTTTATTGCAAAACAACCTTGCGATGTATTCACAGTCCAAGAAATGATATCGCATCTAAAATGTATATACGTAGCTAGCCCCCATGAGTACGATAAAATCCGAAACAAGATGATTTATAGCATTTGCATTAGCAGCTAGGTAAAAATATATATAGGTATGTGTGTATGTATATATTTATCGGATCACTATTATGACGTGAGTTTATAGATTAATTTTATGGATTACAAAAATACATGTTAATTGTTGGAAAAAAATAATTAATATTTTGTTTATTGATAATTCGATTTACGTCTATTAATCAAACGGTATGTAATGTTACATAAAAATTAAAATACATGATTTTATACGTATGATATAAAATTAGTATGATGTTCGAACATTTTTGATACATAAAGTACATGTAGCAATCGAAATTATTACGAACCTGTCGAAATTAATTAACGAGTAGCCAATAGCATCGAGAATTGAGAACAGAAAATACGGATAATTTCATATATCGTGTATACTATATATAGAAAATAACATGTAGCTCTGTTATTTTCCCGAACAATTACGTTTAAATTATGATTTGTTCAACTGATTTAAAAATTTTTAATTCGAATTTTTATCTGATCTTGTATTGTGCTTTCGTTACAATGTTTTTATGTAATTATACAGCGGAATAATTGTACTAATTTATGTATTGTAAAAATTAATGAATTCGATTATTTTATTCGCTGTATTTTTCTTTTTTTTTTATAAAATCTCTGCCTAAAGAATAAAAAGTTTATTTCGTAGAAAAGTTTGTGGTTAAAGTAGATAAAAATAATATTAGTTTTATTTTTTTTCCTTTTCCAGCAATAAATAATAATTCACATTTTTTTTACAAGAAATACACATTTCTTATACACAGTATTAAAAAAATTGCATAAACTAAAATTCTCATAAGTTTTCGTAGAAAGCTTTCTTAAAATTAGAGAAAAGACTTGAAAAGTTTGAAAGTTTATTTTATTGTTTAACGTTTGTAATACCCAGTAGGGAAAGAGGGGAGGTCGATGAACAACCTCAATATCACATTCAGTGACTTTGCGAATAAAAAGTTTTAATGCTCAAAAATTCGAATTAAAACTTCCTTTTCGCAAAGTTATCGAGTAAAGCACAGAGTTAGCTCTCTCTCTCTTTCTCTCGTGAGATACTTTAAAAAAAAATGAAAAATAAAAATATAATTTTAAAATATAATTGATGCTTGAATAAAAGAGAAAATAAATTTTTTTTTCCAACTATAAATATTTTAGTTCTTTTTTATTAATTACACCAAGTCATTACTGAGACATAAAATATACTGTAAATTGCAAGAGATTAATCATTTTATGTTCACTAATTCAAGTAATAGTTAAACTGACTTGTTTGGCCAGACTATCAACTCGTTTTATCTGCTATTAAAAAAATGATCTATACTCAGCAAAATATAATTCTCCTCTATTTTTATTAAAAAAAAAGGAATTTTTGAATAAAAATAAATGCACCAATTAAACTACTATCAAAATAACCTTATTTATTTTTAAAGCCGTTATCACACTTTTATCAAGCGTATTTTGGCATATGAAACTGTCACAATGACTCAGATAATGGACGCCGGAAATCGAACCCACGACCTGTGAATTCCGAAACCAACGTTTCACCAACTGAATTATTCCAAGCCTCTTTTAAAGATCTTTTATAATTTTAATGTTAATAATCTTTGATAGTTTTCATCTATCGATCAACTTTCTATTACCCCTGTTATTATTATGTAACGATAACAATAGCAATAAAATACAAAAAAAAAAAAAAATAATAATTCATCATCAAATAATTTTATATTCATAAAGTTTATTTAATGAGAAATAACATTTCTAACAGTGTAAAAAAGCTCTTTCATAAAAACATACAAGTCACTTTTTATAATGAATCTAGTACCTATATATAAGTACAAGTACAATTGGCATGACACGTTACGTATATATACTCTTTGCTATATTACGAATTACTTCGTTGAAAACACGTGTCCATAAGTTATCAAGTATTATCGTAACTCAAGATCCAAGTCAATATTTTATCGACATTACTCATAAAGATATCATACTAATTTTTTTCTTTTTTTTTAACAAGTACACATACACACACAATCTTGTCCTACTTTACCTCCAATTTTCGTAAAAATCTCAAAACATTTTATGCTTATCCTACTTTATTATTCCACTTCATTAAATTCAAGTAATACATCACATCGTTCACTTCCACTTTTATTGTCCTCATACCTTAAGTCTTTTTTTTTTTATGGAATAATCAATAAAGTTCTTCGACCCCTTAACAGCATTCAACAAGAATTTTGTATATATAGATAGAAAAAGCCAAAGTGGATATAATATAAAGAGCACAAAGTACATCGACCCAATAAAATCACAAACGATCTTTCAAAATGAAATATGTATATTTACCAAGAGAGAGGAATCCAGCTAAATGCAAATATCGTTTCTTCGTGCTGATGCATATAGCTTACATACACATAGAAACTCACAAGAAATAATGTTTATGTTCGATCGTAGCTCGCTTTCAGTTACAAGCTTCAAATTTAGTCACTAAAATAAGATAGAAGGAGAGATATTATTATAATGTTATAACTCAAAGATGTTATAGCAAATAATAGTATACTTGAATTGATTTTCAATGTAAAATTCTATTTTCGATAAATCAATATCTATCTATGATTTCTTAATATATATGATACATTTTTGAATGGCTGGTTTTGATTTTTCGATCAAAAAAAAAAGTTCAGCTTGTGTACGTGTACGTTGTATTGTTTTTATTTGAAAGAAAAGTTGGATTTCAATTGTAAGAAAGCTATATATGAAAGAGAAGAAAAAAAAGACGTTGTTGCAGTCGATGCTATTACTGACCGACATATAGGGCGTATATCAAAAGAAAATGTCGTGAGAAAGCATGTGTGTACGAGTTGAACATGCCATGTACCTATACGTATAGCGTATTATATATATAACAAGAGAAATTGAGCGCTTGAATTCTCAAGCTCAAACGTTGAATGGGCTTTAAAAGCGATTAAATGTAGTAGTAGTCAGATAATATATGTATGTGTATACTACACAAGTCTATTGATCCATTGAATATAGCAGAGGCATTGATTTTATTTTTACTCTACCTTTATTTTTTTTATTTTTATAAGAGTTTTAGAATTTTTATAGCAAAATTTTAGATGATTTTGTAAAATTCAAAGAATTGAAAATAATCTTAAAGAAAATTTAATCACTACTTGAAATAAATGAGTATATAGTTATGAATATTCAACATTATTATTTTGATGCATAAAGTCGTTTGTAATTTCAGGGAATAAAAAGAATAAAAAAAATTGTTGGGTATACAAAGTGAAATGATTATTAGACAAAACAAATTCAACTTTTCTAATGGAATACCTTGGACTACTCGGTGCTCAAGTTTTTTTTTGTAGTTATGTCATCGCAGAAAATAAAAAAAAAAAAGAAATAAGGAGAAATAGTTTTCTCATTTTAATTCGTTCGGAGAACTGATTTTTCTTGCAAAAAAGAAGATAGAAAAGTTTGGAGAACGAGGTAGGGGGGGATAGGTATCAAAGTTTGGATTGCTCATAGTCATAAACATGAAAAGTTCGTGAAGTACTGTACAAATGTTATTTACATTTAAAGTTTGGACTATATGTGTGTGTATGTGTATGTGTGGAACACGCGAAATATACGAATGGGACGAGCAAGAGAGCTTCCCATTTTTTTTTTGTTTCACCCAACTGTGCCGGCACACTTTTCGAAAGAGAGAGAGAAAAAGAGACTATATTTCATGAATTTCGCAGTCACAATTTTACTCTCGTTATTCACAAATACTTTTTTTTTTATTTTTTGGGAAAAGGAAAAGATGTTAATCGTAACCAATTTTTTTTTCGAGCAAATTACTCTACTCTATATTTTCTTTTAGTTTTTCTTTACCGTATGGATAATATTATTTTTCAAGGAACTCGCATATTACATTGTTTGACAAACAAAAGACATATTTTTTTTTGTCAAACTTATATCGGCAAGCAAAAAATGTATGTATGTGTTCTCCAAATAATAAAATTAAAAAACAAAAACGTGAATGCCATATAGATGAAGTTTCAACGTTTTTACATGTTCAAACACAAAAACCGATAGACAAAATTGAAAAAGCTTTTGCTCCCCCTTTTACATCATCTCCCCTCAATTATATTTTTCACATAGATTGAATACATTTTGAAACAAAATCCATCAGTATAACAGTCGTCTATTCTATATCAAATTATATTTCTATTCAAAAACAAAATATATTGCAAAGAAAAACACTCGAAAAATTCGGATAGTGACATCAGAACAAAAAAAAAATTACTACACACAAAAATGAAAAGAAAAAACCAACTACATAAAGTGTCAGTATTTCATGATAGGTACATATATTATAATTATGGTTGCAGATGGATGCCGCGCAACGCTATGAGGCCAGTCGATCGCGATGGTCCATCCGACTGCATATTGGTGGTCGGCGTATCGAGACCAAAGCTCGCTGCTGCCTTTCTCACGGTTGCCCTGCTCTCGCTCTTCCTCACCTTCCACATACTCTACGACAGCGCGGTATACAGTCTACGAGCTGCTGCCCAGGCTAACGGTGCGGTCGTTGGTCCAAACGACGTGCGACTCGAACTTCTCGACACAGGTCCATCGTCAGCCGCCTCGGTATTTGGACCGCCATATCTCGACTCTGGACAACAACCAGTATCCGGACAACAACAGCAGCTGCAGCAACAGAATACTGGACCAGTACCAAAAGCTCACTTTCCACGTACGAATCGTCAACTGCCCCAAGCGATTATTATCGGAGTGCGTAAATGCGGTACCCGGGCACTACTCGAGATGCTCTTCCTGCATCCCCAGATCCAAAAAGCTGCGGGCGAGGTGCACTTTTTCGATAGGGATGAAAATTTTCAAAAGGGTCTCGAATGGTATCGGAAAAAAATGCCATACTCATTCCAGGGACAGATCACGATTGAAAAAAGTCCGAGCTACTTCGTTACTCCTGAGGTACGGAGAGATTTTACCTACAAACACCTTTCTTTCCCCCATCTTCTAACTATACCATCCTTTTTTTCCTTTTTCTTACTTCTTTTCCGAGGATACCTATATCCCCTTTTCTTGATGGTTTATACATATATATGTATTTCTATATATGTATTATCCTGATTCCTTTTCCGCACGATTCTTTTTTCTCATCGTCTTTGCTTTCGCGTACACATTGGCACTTCTTTTTTTTTTATCGCACTTCTTTTTCGAGTTTTTCTTGCAAGACTTTTCTTATACGTGCAGTTTCGGATTCTTTGAGAAAGATATCTCTACTTGTTTTTTTTAAAAGAGTTTTTCCAAGTTATCTTTTTTTTTTCTTTTTCTTTTAACGTGACTTTGTTGAGACGAATGGATTTAATGTTTTCGCAATGATTTTAGATTTTTCTTTTTTTTTCTTTTTAAAGTAAAAGAAGAAAAGCTTTTTTTTTCTTTAACGTCACGTCGTGATTCAAGATTGAGATATAATCTTTTATTTTTTACTCGTGATATATTACGTTATGGTTTTGTGAGAAAGGAAAGCTGATTAATGTCAGGATAGAATAACCATTCGATTTGACAAATAGCTCATCATTTTCTCAATATCCTCAATATAACGACAAAGAAAATACGTATACGTGACTGTTGAAATAATCATACAAATAAAACGTTTGCGGGTATAACGTTATTTTCAAACATTCAAGTCTCTTTTTTCAAATCGTATAAACACATATCGGTGATATCTTGCTATTTTCATAAACGCCAGATTTATCAAATTGAAATTTTCCCATCAAAAGATAAGCCAAGCTTGCATATATACAAGAGAGAGAAGCGCTTCATTTACATATCATGACTTTCATTAACGAAGATGTGTATACGTACGAGAGGCCGAGCTAATGCATATATACATATATTCGGGAAAGGACTGAAATTAATAATCTTCGCTAATGAAAAATTCTCGCGAGCTTAATTAAACTAATTAAAATTTTATATAACGATCGCTATATATTATACGTAGTTATACATCGTTAAGTATTACAAGTGTTACAATCTTCGATTGATTTATCCTTCTATTATATAGCTGGGATTTAATGCTGATAATAGAAAAGCTTTACGGATACCTTTTGTTCTCTTGTAATTGATACGCGCGGATGCAAATAAAATTCGCAAGCTCTCGCGTTCGATTTTCCTATAACGTATAAATTTAAATCGTCGATTTTTGAACTCGATCAATTTTTCCTCTTGGGATTTACCAGCGGGTATTTGGAAAATTGAAAAAATAAAAAATAAACCTTTTGTCTTACGTAAGAGACAATTATCTCGGATAATTTAATTAATTTTTATTAAAGGCTTGAACATTGACGATAGATTAATTATCGATTCGTCTCTCTTTATTGTCGTGATGAGTTTTGCTATTTTTGTGCGAGTGAACGTATGTATATAGCAATATTAATAAATTCGATGAGCTTTCATCCTTTTCCTCCTTTGTTTCATGGAAAAACTTTATCAAGTTTGATTAAAATCAGTACAATATAATGCCGCGCTATATTAAATTATTGTTCCGCGAACTCAAAGTAATTCTTTACTTTTGTTCTATTTTCAAATCAAATCAATTTATTTTTATGAGTATTATTTCTTTATTTTTCTTATAAAAAAAAATACCTTTCAATATTATTCTGCAAACAAACCAAGAAGAAAATCACGAAATGCAATCAATTGCACTGGACATAAAAAATAAAGCACCAACAAATGGAAAAATTGCAAAGATACGCACTGCATGTCACAAAAGCACAGAAGCACCTACTTTAATTTTTTTTATATTACAAGCACCATCAATGGATCCAGCAATAAGCAACGCACTGTCTATGTTTCTCGTTCAATCACGAGAGAATAGCACGCATGAGTTTTCATCTACGACGTCAGATCACAATCTTTGAGCTTTAAAGGATAGTTGGAGAATAGTGATATATAATAATTTTTTTATGTGAATTTTTATAGTTGATAAATATTTTATTTGAGGATCATTGCATCTCGTTGAGATTTTTAGATATTAAATAAAAAAAAAATTAAATTAAAATCCAGTGATAAACTCTGAATTTTTTGTAAAACGAAATCAACGTGTTAATTAAATAATCTATTTTTATACGTATATGCAACGTAATTGTCATATCAACTGTCACACAAAATGATATTTCTATGGTATACCGGCACAATCAACAAAATTAAACAACGCTATATTCACGTAAAGTAATCAAAAATTTATGATACCGTATTATATACTGTATATAGTAGTAGGTAGTAACCTCCAGTGATATATTCATTCGATCGGTCAAAAATATTTTCACATATCCGATAACGTGAAAAGAGAGAGAGAGAGAAAAAAATAAAGAAGGTGGTGGATGAAAAGCGAAGTTCTTGATGTCCATACCTACGAAACGTGACGTGAAAATACCTAATCAGAATTCAAGCAATACACCAGACCATACCAGTATATACCTATATATAGCTGGATTTTTTACCTTCTCCGCACACTGGATTTTCCAACGACTCTACAGGCGTATAATTCTAAGCGATAGGTATATATATGGAACGGTAAAGTCAAAGGTAAAGAAAAAGAAGTGAAGTGTATGAAAAAAAGAAAGACTGCTTATATATCGTTCTTGGTTAGTGGTTCGATCGCGAAATACCGGAAAGTGGAAAATAGTTAAATATAAATAACTATTTTTATTTTAAATGTTTGTTTTGATTATTAATTTTTTTTTTCTTTTTAATATAAATAAACCAATTAAATATTTAAATTCATGAATGATTTAATAATAGTAGTATTAAGAATTAAATAAAGAAAAATTTTATAGGAATATCTTATATTTATTCAACTCTCAGGTTGAATTAATATTAAAAAAGTGTCGGTAATCATAAAATAAGATTTATAATTCATACCACGAACAAGAAATATATGTATCTATATACATCTATCATCTAGAAGAGCAGAAATTCAAAATCAGATAATTGAATGGAAATCGATATTCCTTAGTAGTAATACCACTAT
>JAPYZE010002344.1:0-16719 GCA_030522805.1 Leptomastidea abnormis
TAATTAATTTTAATTTTAAATTTTCTACAAAAAAAATATTATTGTTAAATAAAAAAAAAAAATTAATAAAATTTATAAAATAATCGATTTTATTATTAAGTAAAATAAGTATCTTGGTTAAGACAATATCTTTCAAAGAACTTAAATTAAATTTATTCATCTTTATAGCTATAAAGTTAACACTAGCACGACTAACTATTTTTGTACTTTCAAATTAATTAACATACATTAATAAATATTTAACTTAAACTTATAAAATAATAATGTGTCGTTTCCATATTGTGATATTTGTGAGTAACATTAAATAATTAAAGATTTAATAATATTTCCATGACCCTTTGTCTTCCGTTATAATTCCATAAAGTCTTATCCGAAACCAAATCTTTATCCCTGAAATAAAAATTTTTTTTATATCTAATTTAATAAATAAATTATGATTTGTTATGCACGAAAATAATTATTTTTCAAAAATAAACTCACGTTTCGTAAAACTCGTCTTTTATAACACCATAAACACCTGTTGTAAACTCGGCGTATAAGTCAATCAATTTGTGACCTTGTTTTTTTGCGAAATCTCGCAGCCAGAAATTGAACATAAAAATGCGCGAACTTTGTTCAATATATATATCTTCTTCCAAATCAGCAAGTGGAGGAATAGTACAAAGTACAATATTTTTTTCCGGAATACCAAATTTCGAGATCAATAAATACAAAAGTGTTATATAATTTTCAATCATTTCCGCGCACGATCGTTTCTTTAAATAAAAAATCAAATTGATTAATTATGATTGCTGTAAATAATCTATGAAATAAGTTAATCAAAAATCAATTTTTATAAAAAATTTTTTCGTACTTTTTTAAAAAAAAAAACATGTGTTTTTTATGATTACTATCAAAATTTCACTTACTTCGTTAATATCAACAGCACCAAGATTTATGACAACTTTATTTCCCAACTCTTCAATGAGACTTAATCTTTCGATCGATTGTTTTATTGACAATCCTGATTCAACAGTACCGCACACAGTACTAATCACTCCTCTAGTACAATCTAAAATTTTTAATTTATATAAATTATAAAAAAAAAATTTATTTTTAAAATGATCAGAAGACAAATATTTACATTGCCAACGTTCTACTGGTACCGACAAATAATTCATGCAAATTTGAAGGAAAAAATCATCTCCTATGAGTTGATGAGAACCTACTACTGGTTCCGTACATTTTATCTATTTTAATAAAAAAAAAAGGTAAATTTTAAAACAATAATTTAAAGTTAAATTTAATATTAAATATTTGTATGTAATATTAATTTAATACCTTGTTATAAAAAAATCGTTCATCAGCATCAATAACCCGCTTCTGATTTTCATAACAGGGAGGACGTTTTTTATTTTTATCCTTGTCTATCGATTCATCATTATATTTCGGCTAGTCAGTTAAAACACAATAATTAACAAACGATGTAATAAAATATAATTAGAAAGAAAAATCAAATTTACTTCGAGATTCTCAGAATTATCTGTTTCTATCATAGACATTTTCCCCTCTTGATTCACGAAATTAATCTTTTTGTTTCCAAAAACGTAAGAAAATTGCCCATCATTACACTCGAAGGACAGTTTGAAGTCGTATTGTGGCTAGTAAAAAACATATTTAAACATAATAATTTTCTTAAAAAAAAAAATAATAATAAATTAAACAGGATTTATAATTAAATTTACTTTATTATCTTCGTGATCCTCTTGTTTTTCTTCCATACGCTGAATGTGTTCAGCTTTATTCGAATCTGACACGACCAATACATAAACACCATCTTCATTTTGAACCGTTGATATTTCTGGTATGTCGTTTACAAGATGAAAAAGGCTCTTATATCCGACTCGTATATATGGCACGTCTTCATCGGTACATTTTTTATATTCCTCTGTTATAATGAATTAAAATTTTGATTATCTTTTGCTTATTTAACTTTAATGAAAATTTAATAATTAATGATTTGGCGAATTTTGCTTTAGTTTGTAGTACACAATATACTTTTCAATTTAAAATTAAAAATAAAAAAAAATTATGATGTATACGATATAAAATTACAGGCACGTGTTAAAATTTATTAAAAAAAGAAAAATTCGATAATTTTAAATTAATAAATTACCTCTGAAATCAGATAAAAGTAAACCATTTCGATTCTTTATACATGTTTTAATCAATTCTTTCACCTCTTTTCGTTCTTTGTCTGTCCAATTTGATCCCTAAATTATATGTTATCGTTCACTTAACAATTTTTTTAAAATATATTTTTACAAATAATTAAATTTGAATTATAATAAATATTTTAATTAATATAGTGCATCGTGATTGAAATATATCACATTGTTTATGAAACTCACAAAAAAGCACAAAATAACCATAGCTGTCAACAAGGTCATTCTGCCAAAAAAAATTTATAAAATTGTAATTTAAATATGATTTTAAGTTTATTTACAGCATTAATTAACCTCTCAAAAAATTAGATAATAAATTTCATCTTTAGAAAAAAAAATTGGTAATTTATAAATGTAATAGATGAACAATTTACCGATGGATCGTCGTTCTTAATAATTAAGGGGTCCTGCATCATAATGCCTAGCAATCCAAAAATGTTTAAAATATATTTAATAACTGATTAATTATGCTTATATTGTTAGATAAAAATCTGATAAAGATTTCACGTATTATATGTCAAACAACTTTCTTTCACAACTGCGACATTTAACTTTTATTTGAAAGCAATTGAAGGATAAAAATGAAGTTGGTTGTGCGACGCTATTTTACGCTTTAAAAGTTTAGAAACGCACCAATTAATTTTTTTTTATTTTTTACACAATTTAAAATCTTAAAATATTACTTTTACATGCTTGAGATGTAAATTGAACAATATTTAATAATGACTGTTATGTATTTACCTATAAAAATGTTTAAGGGGAAGTTCTAATGAAACAAACCAAGATGAAAATAAATTTTATACATTTTTTTTTGTTTGCATGAAAATAAATTAACAATTAGAATTTATTCACACTTATTTATTAACTCTTTTAATACATGAAAAATTTTTTTATTAAAATTATAGTGCGATTAATAATTTTTTTATAGCCTGGAAGTATTCCGAGAAAAAAGGAGTCTGAAGAAAATTGATCTCCACATTACCAAACTTTCCTATCGTGGCTGAAATCATTCAAAAAAAATTTTTCATTAATTTTATATTTCCTGGGTTCTGGATTCATTTTTTAACTTTTTTTTGCTTTTTTGTAGAAACTTATCCAAAGCAATTTGTGATAATTAATAAAAAAAATTTTTTAGCAGTTCAAATGTACGTTATTTTTATAAAAATTTAAAAAATAACAAAATTTAATCCTTGGCTATTTGCAATATTTAACTTTTTATAAATTTTTTATGTCTGGATCTAATAGATTATTCAGTCTGACATTTACATAATTTTTCAAAGCGTCACTAAATAGAATAAAAGATCTTAATTTACTGAAGATAAAATAAAAAATCTAAATAATCAAATTTTATTGATAGAGCTTTTACCTCAGGAAAGTAGAACCTTAGAATTTTTTAGTGTATTGAATATTTCCTTCTGGAACTGGAACACCATTGATTTTGTGACTATGACTGTAGTCAATAGTTCCTGTTGCCACTGGAACACCATCACGTAAAGTAACATTGCTAACAATTTTTGTTTGAACAGAGGAAGAACTTGATCTTGTTACCACTGGAACACCATCACGTAAATTAACATTGCTTTCAATTTTTGTTTGAACAGAGGAAGAACTTGATATTGATTGTGAACGAGCGTCATTCAAAATTAATGATATTATTATTGCTATTAAAACAATAAAGTATTTCATCTTTGTATGGGTATGTGGTGTACTTTAGAAAGTAGAAAAAAGTATGAATAATAAAAATGCAATGTGGAAGACTGACTCTTATACTCAAATTTTAAGCAATGATTCATCAACGGGTTTTTTTTCAAACTAAGTATTATCTCAGGGGAATTTTTTGATTTTTTTTTTTGTAAAGTTTTATTATGTATATAATTGATTGTTTTAAAACAAATACAAAGTTTTGTATCCTTGACCATATTTAAGAATTAATATTTATTCTCGTGTTATACTTAAACGATTAAAAATACAGTGTGATTTGTATGTTAAAAATTATATTCAAGGGGAAAAAAAATTGAAAAGCAAATAAAAGAAAAAATATGAAAAGTAGATAAATGATGCTGAGCTTTGTTTGTATTACATTTGTATCAAGGAGAAATTTCTTTTTTTTTTTCTGTTATACCGAATGTGATACTTTGATAATTTAACGCATGATGACAATATTATGTTACAGTTTGAGTATTATAGATAATTATTAATATATTTTTTGTGATATTTAGAAATTGCTTAAATTATATTAATTAAATTTTGTTTAAAATAATGGATTATATTAATGAATTCAATTTTAAGAGAGACTTTGCTCGACTTTTTAAAAAATATTATTCATTCAGAAAATAACGCAGATATTTAAAACATCAATCATTTGATACGGGAATGCCCACTATATGAAGTACAAAGACAAAAATGTTAAATTAAAATTTAAATAATATATTATATTATAGTAATTTATCTAATTAATGTAAAGAAAATATTTTACATAAAATTCAAATCCTTTAAATATAAAAAAAGAAAATTAGTGCTAATAAATGTATTCGCAAATTAGTTTTAAGAAAATGTGTAACGTAGACGTTTGAGATTTGGGTCGGAATTAAATTATTATTTTTTTATTTGGCGAACAAATAAAAAAGTACATCTTAAAGTAGGTAAAAAAAATGTCAAAAAATATTTTAATTTCATAACAAAAAGTTCAAGATAATAATTTTGTATTAATAATTAAGATCATCAAATTTCAAAAACAACTTTTGTTTTTCAATTTTATTCTAACGTCGACAAGTGTTACCTATGATTTATCAATCATTTTCATTTTTACTCTTTTTCAATAATATCAATGTTACTTCATAATTTCATGTAGATTTATCGTATTGGAAATCCCACAATTGCTATGCAATTAATTTTGAATATTCGCGAAGACATAAAAAATTTAATTACGAGGATTTTCCATGTTTTAAAAATTTAAACTTGAGTAATATTCTCTTTTAAAATTTAAACTTGAGTAATATTGGAAGATTACAACTGTATGTCCTTGAAGATCACTTCAGCGATTTATAGATCTATCTTTCATTTTTATTTAAATTTTTTTTATTTTTTATAATAATTTTATAAATAAATTATCTTATTATTATGAAATTAATATTAGAATAATAAAAATTGCTTTTAAAAGAGCTTGAAAATTCAACAGAACAGGTGTTTGCTACCATAGCGCAAGCGCAACCATCCAGTTTCCATGCTTACGAATTTCACAACAATACAAAGTATCTACTGCCATAATTTTTAGCTTCACATAAAAATGTTTAATGTAATGTTGCATGATTCATGTAAAATATTTTTATTGTAAATAAGAAAAAAAAAGTTAAAATAATTTAATTTAACAATTTTCTAAAAAAAAAAACTTATCAAAAGTTGTAAATATAGCGAATAAATAATAAAATTTTGTTAAAAATTGTGAAGTAGTCAATTGTGATAGGAATTATTGAAAAATTTTTGTCAATATGACTGCTGTTGATAATCACAGTATGTATTCAGGTTATAATGACTATCCACCGGGTTCGTTCTCCACAGCTGATTTGGATCACGATGATTATTTCCGAGAAAATCTTAGATCTAGCTATGGAGGCAGACTTATTGTAGGTTATTTTTATTTATTTTTAAATATACACCTACTTATTTTGTTTTTAATTGATTTATACTGTGATTCATTGTAATTACAAATAAATATTAAATAATTAATTTCTTCTAATTTTTTTTTTACTTTTTGAATACACGCTACAAAATTTATTTTGAATCTTGTTTAAATATTTTAAATTATAATAGTAATGAAAGTTAGTTTTTTATTAAGTATAAGAACTTTAAACTAAACGTAGCCTTAAAAAAAAAAAATTATTTTTTACAGGCAACACCAAAGTTTCCACCAGGTACAGGAATGCGTCTTGGAACATCTTCAGGGGTGAGAATATAATCATAACATTCTTAATTCTAAAATTGATGACATAATTTCAAATTAATGTCGATTAACATATGAATAAAAAAAAATTAAAATAAAAAAAAATTAGTTCCACAGAGGCAGCACAGCTGGACGGCCAGGTACGGGTGCGCTCCGACCCATGACGGCGGTACGAGGTGCGGGCTATACGAGTGCACACAATCGTCCGTTTGACCCCTTGAATATGGGTAGTGCCATGAAAAACTTTCATACGGAAGCCGAAAAAGAGGAGACGTATGGAAATATTTACGATGATTTTAATAATTTTTAATGAGACTAAATCATAATTTTTTTTTTCTTCTAATATCTTGCAGACCTGAAGAAAAAATTAAACACGCTGAAAGACGAATAATGACATTGATCGAAGAATCTGTTAAAGCAGCTTGCGAAAAAAATATGAAAATTGCATTGGAAAGAGCCAGAGATGCTTCTTCGCGAGAGCGAGCTCTAATTAGACTTCAAGAACAAGCTGGTTTGAGTGACAGTCACAATATTGATTTGACATTTGCAGTAATAATTTTTTTTAATTAATAAAATTATAGATAATAATAATAAATAATATTGAAATTAATTTTTATATTTTTATGTAGGTAATTTTTAATTTAGCTTGTCAGTATTCAAACAACGAATTGTATTCGGAAGCAATAGCGACATACCAAGCAATAACAAAAAATCGAAATTTTAGTAATAGAAACTTCAGTAACGCTCGATTAAAAGTAAACATAGGTAATATTTACGTTAAAATGGGTCAATTGTCGCAAGCTGTTAAAATGTATCGAATGGCATTAGATCAAACGACAACAGCTCAAAAATATTTGAGGTAAATATTTTTATATTCAGCTCTCGATCCACTTTAATAAAAAAATTTTTTTTTAATAGAATAAAAATCATGCACAATATCGGTATGCTATTCGTCCAAATGGGTAGATTAGAAGAAGCAGCAAATAGTTTCGAATGGGTAATGCGAGAAAAGCCAGATCTCAAAGCTGGCATGCACGCGATATTATGTCACTTTGCTCTATCTCACGAGGATAAAATGAAAAAAGGATTTCTCGAGTTACTGGATGTACCACTTCATATCGATCATGATGACAAATACAGCATCAATACGGTACTCATTAATTTATTACTTATTTTCTAAAAAAAAATAAAAATTATTTCTTTTCTTTATTATATTTTTTATAATGCAGGACGATATAGCAGCTAATATATTAAACGAAACAATGAAAAACGACGATTTATCAAAAGTAGAACGCGATCTCAAATCAAACGCCGAAAAAACTATACTCAACGCAGCTAATTTAATAGCACCAGTTATAGAGGACACATTACCTGCTGGTTTTGCTTGGTATATTTTTATAATCTATCCCTTTCTTTTCTTTTAAAAAAAAAAAAAATATTTTAATCGATGATCAATTTAACGCAGGTGCGTCGATGCCATCAAATCATCAGCTTACAGTCCACTTGCTGCCAATCTCGAAATCAATAAAGCAATGGTATTTTTGCATAATCGAGAAGTTAGAATGGCTATCGATTCGCTCAAAATTTTTGAAAATCAAGATACGAAAATCAATAGTTCTGCATCAACCGTTTTATCTTTTATTCACTTTCTTGTAAGAATCTTCAAAAAAAAAAAAAGATTTAATTAATGATTTTTTTATCTTTAATACATATAAATTTATCTTTTTTTACTAGCGAGGTGAATACGAGCTTGCAGAAAAATATGCAGAATCGGCAAGAAGCGTTGATAATTTAAATGCTGCTGCTTATGTTAATTTATCAGCATGTGCTATTATGAAAAATGACATCGAAACCGCTAAAGGATATCTTTTAACTGCTTTGGAAAACGATGCTAATCATGTACAGGCATTGTATAATTTAGGTAATTTTTAATTAAAGAAATTTTAAGCATAGCTTAAATATTTTTTAACGCGTATTTAATTTATTAAATAGGTTTAGTTTACAAGAAAAAGGATATGCTCGAAGAAGCATTGGAATGTTTTTGGAAATTAAAAAATATCGTGCGTTACGATCCTTTGACTTTGTATCAAATTGGACATTTGTATCAACTTAGCAACGATATCGAACAAGCTGCTGAATGGTACATAATATTTTTTATGTTGAAACGATTTTTTTTTTTATTTTTGTTAATAAGGATTATTTAAATGATAACGAATTATAGGTACAATCAATTATTGGGTATTATTCCATCCGATCCAGGTGTGCTACAAAAACTTGGAGAAATGTTTGATGGGATTGGTGACAAACAGCAGGCTTATCAATATTACAGTGATGTTTGTATTTTTATTTTGAATATTAACTTTATTATCAAACTGTACTTTGTCGTAATTAAACGATTCTTGTTTTTCCTTTTTTTATTTGCAGTCATACCGATTTTATCCAGCGAGTTTTGAAGTCATAGACTGGCTTGGCTCCTACTTTGTTTCAATGCAGGTAAATAATTATAATAAAATATTAAATAAAACGATTTTGATTAATTACTCGATCAAATTCAATTAAGGTGGCAGAAAAAGCTTTAACATATTTCCAAGAAGCAGTTGCACTTGCTCCTGATCAGCCAAGGTGGCGTTTACTCGTAGCTGCATGTCTCAGAAGAACAGGACAATTTCACAAAGCTCTTACGGAGTATCAAGATATTCATCAAAGATTTCCAGATAACGTTGAGTGTCTTAAATTTCTGGTTAAGCTGTGTAGTGATATGGGACTGAAGGAAGCTCAGACTTATGCAATCGAACTGCGTA
The DNA here is from genome assembly GCA_030522805.1 of Leptomastidea abnormis. Taxonomy (NCBI): domain Eukaryota; kingdom Metazoa; phylum Arthropoda; class Insecta; order Hymenoptera; family Encyrtidae; genus Leptomastidea; species Leptomastidea abnormis. The sequence goes on from JAPYZE010002344.1 coordinate 8,946, forward strand.
AAGTTGAGAGAGCGAAGGAAAACAGGGAAAGACATGGATCTGGTAGACCAGGAACTACTAGTAAGATTGATAGAATTGATGTTATTTTTGTTTGCTTTTATATTTTTGATTTATACAGATGTTTGTGAATTGCAAGTTTTGATTAATGATTGGAATTATTAATAAGAATAACCGATTTTTAAACGTTTTTTTTTTTGTAGTTTTAGTATGATAAATAAAATTTAACTAAAAATTTGAAATATTTATTGTAAAAGGTTCAAGAAGAAGTAACAGTGGTACATCATCACGAGGAGGATCTGGAATGAGTCTATCTGAGCAACGATCAAGTCCTTTAAGAGCTGATCATACCTTACATAATGGAGATGCACATTCCAATCACCAATTGTTTAGAAATGACTCATCTGAATTTAACACGGATTCTAGTTCTCATGGTAATTTTTTGAAATTGCTAATAAAATTGTTTTTCTTTTTTAAAATAAATAAAAATTTAATTTAAATCTATTTTCTTTGTTTGAATAGATGTACATTATGCTGATCCAGTTGGTCCATTGCCAACTCGACCAATGACAGCTGCAGGTAAAAGAGACGATGATTTTGGAGATGAAGAATTAGGAGCAGATCTACTGCCAGAATGAATGAATTTAAAATTTAAGTTTAAAATGAATTTTAATTGTTTATCTAATAATTTTGATTGTGTTAGTATCAATACTTGATAATTTATAATTTCATACTGCCTTGGCAGCAAGTGATGCATTCATGAAAATACATAACGTTTACAAAGATATTTAATAGTGTTAAATATTAAATATAACATTATGTCTCAGATAAATAAAATTGTATACATTTTACTATCTTTATATGTAATAAGAATTAAAAATTTTATAAGCAAAGCAACAGATGACTGATTATTAAATTTTGTATAGACTTAAAGAATTTTCTAGTTTGATTTTGTATTAATGTGTGCATGCACTACCTGACACCAAGACAATCTTTTATTATTTTACTGTAATTTCTTAGTAGTGAAAAACAAATAAACAATTTTAAGAATTCAAAAAAGAGTTTTCCATAAATTATTTCTAAATGATGCTTTTATTTATAAAAATATTTTATTTTTTATAGTAATATTTACAATTTTTTTGTTTTATTTTAAAAATACAAAATTCGATAATTTTAATTTACTAAGATGCTGATAAACTATACTTATAAAATGTATTCTTGTATTATGTGCATCAATCTTTTATCTTACAAGTTAATAATTTAATTAATTTTTAATTGACTTTTTATTTGTTTCTTCATCGTATTTTGTTAATAAATCTATAGCATGATAAGTATCTTCATACTGACATCCAATATTTACTAAAAATTCTGCAAAATCTTGCAAGCTACTCATTGGACTATGTAGCATAATTGTTATAGCATATCTCCATACTAGAGTCTTTCTTTTTTTAGAAAGTTCAAGAATAATTGGAAAGAGCCTTTGTAGATTGCTCCAATCATGCCTCATTAGGCACATGCGCATTTCTATTAATGCATAACCTGGCAAAAAACTCAATGCTACTGTTTTCACTTTGGTATTGTCAATAATTTGAGAACAACGATTGCTATACTTTTTGGACTTTTCATCTTGAACTGGCTTACTTCTTTTGTTACCAGGTTTAACGCAAGCAAAAAGTTCTAAGGCTTTATTCTAAAAAGAACAATAATAAATAATTTTTAAAACAATTTTTTAAAGTAGATTTTATATCAATAAAAGTTTAATTATGTATTATTTTATTTAACAATAATTTTATTTTAAAAATAAATGTAATTTAAACAAGAAATTTGAATAAATATGATTAAATAAAAATAATGTGTTTATGCATGTAAAGTAAAAAAAAGTAATATAACATTTTTTTCATTCTCTATTGACAAAGATTAAAAGAATACTTATTCTGGTATTGATAAATGTATATACATATTTATTTTAAGGTTACAATTTAGTAAATCTCTTTAATTTTAAAAATCAATCATAATCATCATTTTAAAAAATATTGGTTTATAATACTTTTTAAACTGCTAAAGTACTTATTTTCTTATTTTTTGTTAAAGTATAAATAAACTTTATTTTTTACTTTGATTTGTTTTTTAACAATCACACTTACTATTAGTAAGAATTAGATTTTAAATCTTACCACGCTATCTTCTTTAGCATTAAATGCCCTTGGATAGTAATATATTTTGTGAGATGACATTATTTATTACCGACTTATTTATTGTTTAAAAAAATAATAAACTCGTGCTTCCTGCTATACCTATTCGTTACTGACTGACTGACAGTAGAAAACGTAAACTAAACAATACAATACAAGTTCAGGTTAGTATACTTCTTTAACCTCAAATCAAACTCTTTCTGTTGACAAATGACACATGCAGGAAAGTGAAGTGTTTACTTTGCAATACGAATTTTCAAATAATTATTGTTAATTAATCAAAATTTATGATGAATTCTGTTAAATAATTAAAGAGAGTTATATAGACGACCTATAAAAAGGTATGTTTGATTTTTTGTGTTTTCTTTCTATTCTGTACTTTTGCCTTATTGATTACATTTGTATTTTTATGTTATCTATTTATATTGACTTATTGTTTAATACACTCTTAAAAGATGTATTTTCTATGTACATTCATGAATTTAATATCTGTATAAATAAGCACAATTTTTATCAAAAATTAATTTTTTAATTTTATTTTGATTTTGTACTGTCTATTAATCTGAACTTATTTGTATATTTGAAATAATTATTGCTTGCTATTGATTTGCTGTTCAAAGTCAATATTTTCTTTTTTATGTAAACATTTATGGTATGCAAATTTTGTTATTAAATTGATTTTAAATTTAAGGTTATGACAAAACTGTTTTATATTAAACTTCTAAAAAATGAAATAGACTTCTTATCTTATCTTATCTGTTGTTATATTTTAAATATTTTTAATAAGTATCTTTTACAGTTATTATTTAGTTTATTTTAAGCGCTATTAAAATTAATAGATTTTGGGAAATATTTTCAATTCATAACTATATTTCTTTTCAGGAAAGAACAAAAGATAAAAATGGGTGTGAACAATTTTCAAGATTATAAAGTATTACTGATTCATTGTTCAATTACTTGTATGCACTTTGCTGGAATACTTTTATTCGTTCATTTCAATGAACCATTTTACAGTATTGGATCATATAAGTATATGGTTTTAATAGCAAGTATATTTGTCTCTGATCTCCTAAAATTATCATTAACATCGTCACAATTAGACTATCTTGCCGTTGGAAAGCAAGACTTAAGTCATGTTCCAAAGTCAAAGAAAAGTAATAAGACTTTTAAAAATATTTTCAAATTTGTAGCAGCTAGTATTGGAATAACAATTTTTTATTATATTATCGTCATACTCTTTGGTGCACCTTTATTTACTGAGTGTGAAAAGACTTTATTGCTAGCTTTTACCCTATCTATGTTAACCTTAGTCCCAGCTAGTTTACATTTAGGAATAGATAATACATTAGCTTTATTTATTGGTTATCCAATGCAAGTCAATGGAGCATTTGTAGATTCTATTAAATTAAATATAAAGACAGTATTATTTGGCACTTGGATTAGTGCTTTTGTGTATCCTTTAGACTGGGATAGACCATGGCAAGTTTGGCCTATTCCTTGTCTTGTAGGTGCTTTACTTGGATATTTTACTGCGCATTTTTTAACTTTTGTGAGTGTGTCTACACTAAAGTTAAAGAAAAAAACTAGAAGAAGTATGCAAAAAAATTGTTAAAGTTGTAGAAAAATTTTAAAATGTTATCAAACCAAATAAATAAAATATAAATAATTTATGCATTTAATAATTTTATACTTCAATCAAACAAATCCTTTCAATCATTTATGTTTATTATGTTATATTGAGTAGTTATGGAGATGATAAAAAGAAAATATTAACACCATAAATATGAATTTTCAAAAAACTTTATTCAGTTATTGGCTGCGTAAAATACATAAAGTGCGATTTTTTTTAATTACATTTTTTCCTTTTTGCTACGTAAGAAGGGTTGCCGTTACGCATTTGCCCATTGCACGACCTATGAGCCAGGAAAAATCCGATCCAGAATGACCTGGTGTATTGGTTGAGTTCTGACCAGATGCCCATTTAAAATTACGTAAGGCCTAAATGTTCTTATGGCAGAAAAAACCACAGAGACAAGAGTCAACTGAAGGTAACTCATCCGACTAGCTTTGGAATTGCATTTTTGCTACCACACTAACGTGTCGATTTTTAAATTACATTTATTTATAAATACAATTATTCATCGAAATTAAAAATTTCAAATTACATTGTTACAAATTATGAAAACTTCTCTTATTCATATAAGATTTTTAATTTTTAAACCATACAATTAATAAAAACTTACATTAAAAAAAAACATAATTAGAAAAAAATCGCTTCATAACTTTTTAAACAATTAAGTACATTATCGTAGTCTACTCGTTTGCAGATTGCCAGCTGCTGTAATGTCCATCAGGAACAGGAGCACCTTTACTAGTTGTAGGCAAAAAAATATCACCTTCACACTTTTCTTCATTGCATGGAGTAAATCTTATGCCTTGTGTTAAATCTTGTTCATTATCCTGTTGCGGCTTAGCTTCACGCTTAGTTTTTTGTGTCGCAATTCTCCAGCTGCTATAAGGTCCGTTGTAGGGAGTACCTTACTATGTAGGCAAAGTTTTACCTCCTGAGTTACTAAATTGTAAACCTTGCGGAAAATTTTGTGGTTGAGCTTTACGCTTACATACTTTTTCCTGTTAAGTGAACCATATTTTTTAGTTTACTTTTTCCTTTTTAATAAAACTTTAATTTTTTTACAACAATATTAATAGACTTCTTTTTAAAGTTACAAGGGGAAAGTTTGACCTTTAAGAAACGAATAGGAACAAGAAATGGAAAAATAATTCTTACATTAAAAAAAAAAACGTAATTTAAAGTTATAAAACTTTTTCATTTAATAAAATTAGTCCCTTTTTCAAAAAGATTTTTTACTTGATATATCGATTTTAAATCGCTAAATATTTACAAACGATTTCATAAATTTCATACCGATTTGACCGATTGCAAACAATTTCACTGATTTAAGTATAATTTTAACGAAAAGAAATAAAATTTACGAATAATATGGATTCGCTTAGGGAATGTTTACAATTCGTTAGTTAAGTCTCTTACAAAAATGAATTATAAATTTCTTTGATCGTTAACAAACATTTTTATAATAATTAGAGCAGCAGTCAATTTGTTCTGAATTATTGAAAATTTTTAATAACAAGCATAAAAGCTTTATATTAAAAAAAAAATGAATAAATAAAATTTAATGAACAAAATATTTAAAAACATAAATACAATTTATTAATTAAAAATTTATGTAACATGAACAAATGAAAAATTGGGTCATACAACTCACAATGTTATTTTTTAAATATTTTTAATTTGTTAGTAAAGAACAAGATAATAATTTTCTTTGTATTAGTGATAAGAGATATTAAATATTAGAAACAACTTTTGTTTCTTAATTTTATCCTAAGCTAGTATACTTGATTAATTAATTCGGTATCTATTCTTATTTTTACTGCGGTTTATCGCGTGGAAAGTCCCAAAATTATAATTGTGTAAAAATTTTTGAATAATCATAAATTATATATAAAAATAGTAAATTTTGCCGTCTTATCTCCAAAAGTCCTTACGCAATAAATGGTAACAAAGAAGAAAAGATAAAAAATTTACAAAATAAGTATTATTGATTCAAAATTTTTATTGAAAAATATTGTTTCGTTTAACGAAGCAAAAAATCGTACAGGCACCATAAAAAGAAGTGAAGAAGCCGCCTTAGATCATCTGATTTTCATCAATATTGATTTAATGTATATAAATTAAAATATGTTAAAAGTTTTAATCAAAAATATAACATTTGTTCATATCTATACTTATAAGTAAGATATTTTATGTCAGAAATGTCCAGATGACAGCTCATTATTAACAATACATTTTAATACGAAAACAAAAAAAAAAAAACAAAAAAATTATTAACGAGGAGCGTAAAGTTTATTGTAGCAAACTAAACATCAAATTTTGCTTTGCTTACACAGCACAGAAATAATATATTTTTATATACCACTGGAAAAAAAATTAAAATGAAGCAAGGGTGATATATTACACTCGTCATTTTTCCTTTGAGTATTGACTTTTTTTTTTAAGCATACTTATGTGCTAGTCAAGAATTCAAGCATGCTGGCATACATCGGTTACTATACAACCATACATAGATTCACTATACTAGGTTATTAAGAGAAAAAAAAAAGAGTATTCTATTTTGTCCATTGTTTTTGATAAAATTTCTACCAAGGATAAAATAAAGTGACTAAAGTATACCTTCAGTGCACACTGATGGAAACTATTTTTAATTTGGATACTCACATTTTGTACTTATTTACGAAATATACAAACTTGAAAATATAATAATATTTTTTAATAATATATTAATATATTACAGGGCAGAAAAATAAAGTATTAAAATGCTGTTTCTATGTTTTTCAAAGAAAGAAAAAAAAAACAGAGTTGATAAATATCTTAATGTTATACTTTACACAGCTGTTAATTATAAAATGGTGAAGTATGGGCTAAAGTGAGTATCAATTAATTGCATTTTATCAAAATTCGATTAATTAAAAAAAAAATGGGAAAAACCTTTTATTCTTCATTAGCTGATTGACATTTAACACGTACATTATTTTTATTTAAAATAGGCTTCAGTGTAATCTACTGGTAAAACTGCAGTGTACAATACTGTACTTCAAAATTTTTACAAAAGCTTATCTATAAGAAGTTACTTTTTTTTTAATTTACTAATGTCTGAATTCAAGGTAGCTAAATGTATGCTATTATTCCTAAACAATGCAGTTTGCGCCTAAGCGAACATTCTCGTTGAAAATCATTTTTTTGTAGATTTAAAGATTTTTTTGAAATAAGGGTATAGAATTTTAAGCACTTTAGCGTATAGAAAGTTAAGCAAAAGTAAATTTCACCTCAAAATAGCATTAAAAATCATAATAATTTTAAGGGCTTTTATTGCCGATGCGTCACTCGCGGGTGTGCACTGTTTTAATACAGTAGCTTATTGTTGCAAAAAAAAGTTAAAAAATGAAGATCCGAGAAAATGAATATGCTCTAAAAACTAGAGGTTGCGATCAAAATGGATCGTTCAGAAAAGAATTTGTTTCTTATAACAAGTACTACAAGATCTTCAAGTTTTGATCGATTTCACTGTTCCAGTTGAGTAAAATAATTGAATTACAGTATAGCCCCAGTCTCCTCTATCTATAACTTATTAGTGTAATATTCTTTTTAAGAAATGTCGATATGATATAGCGAATTTCTAATGTGTAAAACATTCTAATACGAATAAATAAAAAATAAAATTATTAACAAAGAAGGTAAAGTTAATTGCTAGAGCAAAGTGAGGCGAAAAAATTTTTCTTTGCAGTTGAAAATGATATATTTTTATTCCTGTGTAAAAAAAAAAAAAAAAAAAAACGAAGAATAATATAAAAATTACAATTATAATTTTTTTTTTTAAAAAAATTTGGAAGTTATTTTATTTTTAATAAAATTCTTTTTTTTTTCATCCTTCCATAATTTAATTTTTCCTTTACGAGTATTTCCTTTTTTGGAAGCCTGAGAACCGAGTAAAAAAATATAAAATTCAACT
>JAPYZE010002345.1:0-18814 GCA_030522805.1 Leptomastidea abnormis
GCTGTAAAATGAAATCGTAACTTAAAATTATTCACCAATTAATGTTCATAGGCAACAAAATCATTGCGCGCGGTACGCGCGCTAAGCATTTTCTAGTTATTTAAATAGAGTCGACGGTTGCTAGTACTAGCTAAATGAATTAAATAAAAAAAAAAAAGAAAAGAAAAAAGCATTAGTAGAATAGCTCTATTTTTAAAGTGTCATTTTCAATTTGTTTACGTTAGCTATATAGGTATATATATATATATATATATATATATATATATATATATATTTATTTATTTATATCGCGGGTACCAAAAATACCACGTTACGTCGCGCGAGAGATGAATCACTCCTCGTCGACCGGCAGGAAGGGAGGGTGAGAGGAAGGGAGGGTGGAGAAGTGAACAGTAGAGCGCAGCAGCACCGTCGAGCCTCCGCACCCGCTACAGTACAGTGTCGAACGAACCGGAGGTTGTACGCGTTGGGGCGTTGAGCCGCATCGAAAGGTAATGCAGCAGCAGCGATTGTGTGCATATCTATTTTATCTCTCGTCTGCATAAGCTAATCAATGCTTGTTATTGTTATTGTTTGTGTCTAGTGTAATAGTGCAGCTGGCGGTGAGAAGTGGAGTTTAGTAGCAGCAGCAGCTTACTTAGGCTGCTATGCTTTCGACTTGAGTTTGGCAGTAAAAGCAAGCCAACCGCAAGAGGAGGACTACCCGACATAGCGGCTACGGCGAAGACCACACCCGTGCGCGGCCATCTTGGGCCTCGCCGCCCGCTGCTGTTACTGCTGCTGTTAAATTAAAGGGACTACGTCAGACTCTCATTTTAGGAGCAGCGAAAAGGGAGCGGCCACAAAATGGATCAGCAAATAACTCCGAAGGAGGTGAAAATCCTCGAGAATCCGGAGGATATACAGGAGCGGAGGGAGCAAGTCCTCGGTCGATACTCCAATTTTAAAGCGGAAGCGCGTAATAAACGCGATAAACTCGAGGATTCACGACGTTTTCAAGTACGTATTAATATCACAAATTACCCACCAGTATCGTTAACAATTTATTTTCCTTGTCTGCACTTCTTTTTTTTTTTAATGACGACCTATTTTCTATGATCAGTATCTTTTCCATTGCTCCGGGGTTTGTTTACTCTTCCTATGTTCACTTTTTATCAGTCCCAATAATGCAAATAACTCTTGTTTATTTAGTACTTTAAACGTGATGCCGATGAATTGGAGGGCTGGATTTATGAAAAATTACAAGCAGCCTCCGATGAAAGTTACAAGGATCCAACCAACCTTCAGGCAAAAATACAAAAACACCAAGCTTTCGAGGCTGAAGTAGCTGCTCATTCCAATGCTATCGTTTTACTTGATAACACTGGAACAGAAATGATTGCGCAACATCATTTTGCCAGTGATGTCATTCGCAAGCGGCTTGGTATGTATACAAATTTTTATCAATTTATAATTTTACTATTCTTTTATATTCCTTGAATAACAATTTCTTATTTGTTATTTATAAATTTGTTTTTAAAATTTATTTTATGAGAGATGAAATATAGAATTTGTTGGCAATATTGATAAGTATTTTTTAAATTGGATTCAAAATCTTTAAATAGACCAATTTCTGAAAGCCAAATTATTTATTTCATTAATGCTTCTAAGAAAAAGTTAATATAATTAGAAAGCTTATTAATAAATAGTAAACTTTGCATTATTGATACAATGCAATTGAATTAAAAATTTTTAATTTGCATGCGTTGTTTATAAATAAATAATAATGTGAAATATAATTTTATTCACACAGAGGAATTACATCGTCTGTGGGAGCTGCTATTGTCTCGACTTGCGGATAAGGGCTTAAAACTACAGCAGGCCCTTGTACTAGTTCAATTTTTGCGCCACTGCGACGAAGTAATGTTCTGGATTCACGATAAGGAAGCATTTGTAACAACTGATGAATTTGGTCAAGATCTGGAGCATGTGGAAGTCTTGCAGCGCAAGTTTGACGAATTTCAAAAGGACATGACGAGCCAAGAATACCGTGTGACAGAAGTAAACGAGTTGGCAGATAAATTATTACTAGACGGACACCCAGAGCGCGATACCATTTTGCGCCGTAAAGAGGAATTAAACGAGTCATGGCAAAGACTTAAGCATCTTGCTATCCTGCGACAAGAGAAGCTCTTTGGTGCTCATGAGATCCAGCGTTTCAATCGTGATGCTGACGAGACTATGGCCTGGATAGGCGAAAAGGATGCTGTACTTTCTTCAGATGACTATGGACGTGATCTTGCTTCAGTGCAGCTGCTTCAGCGTACTCATGAGAACGTAGAACGAGATCTCGCAGCCCTCGAGGATAAGGTAGCAACGTTGAGTAGCGAAGCCGACCGCCTTGCCGGCACCCATCAGCCCGAGCACTCGCAACAGATCCAAGCAAAACGAGCGGAAATTCTGCAGTCCTGGGAAAGCCTAACAGCTAAAGCTAAGGAAAGGCGTTCAAAGCTTGACGAATCCTATTGCCTTCATCGTTTCCTCGCCGATTACCGGGATCTGGTATCCTGGATGAACAACATGCGTGCCATCATATCGGCTGATGAGTTGGCGAAAGATGTAGCCGGAGCTGAAGCGCTTCTTGAACGTCACCAAGAGCACAAAGGTGAAATCGATGCCCGAGCTGACAGCTTTGAGGGCACAGGTCTTGCTGGTGGCCAACTTCTCGAGCGCGGCCATTATGCAGCCGAAGAAGTAGAACGAAAACTCGATTCCTTGGCCTCCGACAAGGCAGCTTTACTCGAATTATGGGAAAAACGTCGAGTTCTCTATGAACAGTGCATGGATTTGCAACTCTTTTACCGAGATACCGAGCAGGCTGATGCCTGGATGGCCAAGCAGGAAGCGTTTCTCGCTAACGAAGATCTTGGTGATTCACTCGACAGTGTCGAAGCTCTTATCAAGAAACATGAAGATTTTGAAAAATCACTCGCTGCTCAGGAAGAGAAAATCAAAGCCTTAGATGAATTTGCAAGTAAGCTAGTCGAAGGCGAACATTACGCAGCTGAGGAGGTGGCTCAACGTCGGGCAGAGCTGTTGCGTAGACGATCACAGCTTCTTGACAAATCAGCCTTGCGTAGACGTGCTCTTGCTGATGCCTACAAACTACAGCAGTTCGAGCGTGATTGCGACGAAACCAAGGGCTGGGTCAACGAGAAACTCAAGTTTGCCACGGATGACAGCTACCTCGATCCAACCAACCTCAATGGCAAGCTTCAAAAACACCAGAACTTTGAACAAGAGCTCCAGGCCAACAGGACTCGCATGGAAGAAATGGTGGCACAAGGCGAGGAACTTTGCTCCGCGGGTCACTACGCAGCCGAGCGCGTACGTTCTCGCATTGACGAGATCGTGAGCTTATGGTCATCATTAGCTGAAGCAAGCGAGCGTAAGGCATCCAAGCTCCAAGAAGCAGCTCAGCAGCAACAATTTAATCGAACCGTGGAAGATCTTGAGCTCTGGTTGTCCGAGCTTGAGGGTCAACTTCTTTCCGAGGATTATGGCAAAGACTTGACGAGCGTGCAAAATCTAATCAAGAAACAAGCTCTACTTGAAGCCGACGTTGCATCACATCAGGAACGCGTCGAAGCTTGCGCCCAAGCAGCTGCTCGGTTTGTCGAAGCAGGTCACTTCGATGCCGAAGCCATTCAGCAGAAGGAACGCCAGCTGCGCTCCCGTTATGCTGCCCTTGAACGGCCGATGCTTTTGCGTAAACAACGGCTACTTGATTCGTTAAAGTTGCAGCAACTTTTCCGCGATGTCGAGGATGAGGAAGCTTGGATCAGAGAGAAGGAGCCGGTTGCTGGTTCCACAAATCGCGGCCGAGATCTCATCGGCGTTCAGAATTTGCAGAAGAAACACCAGGCCGTGCTCGCCGAGATCAACAATCACGAGGGTCGTGTAGCAGCTGTATGCACCGCAGGCTCGCGTATGCTCGAGGAGGGCCACTTTGCCGCTGATGAAATAAGCCAGAGACTAGCAGGCCTAGACGAGCGCTGGGGACAACTCAAGGACAAGGCTCGTCAACGCAAGCAGGACCTCGACGACTCGCTCCAAGCCCATCAGTACTTTGCCGATGCCAACGAGGCCGAGTCCTGGATGAAGGAAAAGCGTCCGATCGTCACCAACGCCGATTACGGTAAGGACGAGGACAGCAGTGAGGCACTGCTCAAGAAGCACGAGGCTCTCCTCAGTGATCTTGAGGCGTTTGCTCGGACTATCGGAGCACTAGCCGAACAAGCGGCCAATTGCCGACAGCAGGAGGCTCCTCAGATCGACCTCGCTGGCAAGGAGTGCGTGCTAGCCCTCTACGATTATACGGAGAAGTCACCGCGTGAAGTATCGATGAAGAAAGGAGACAGTCTCACTCTGCTCAATAGCAGCAACAAGGACTGGTGGAAGGTCGAAGTAAACGATCGTCAAGGCTTCGTGCCAGCAGCCTACGTGAAGCGCATCGAACCCGAGGCCGGACTTAGCGCCTCTCAGCAGGAGCTTGCGCGTGAGCAGGGATCTATCAAGGCCCGCCAGGCCCAAATTGAGGCTCAGTACGAGGAGCTACTGCGACTCGCTCGTGATCGTCAAGACAAGCTCAACGAAACAGCCAAGGCTTACGTTTTGGTACGCGAGGCCGCAGATCTTGCCAGCTGGATCAAGGACAAAGAAAATCACGCTCAGGTGCAGGATGTCGGTGAGGATCTCGAGCAGGTTGAGGTAATGCAAAAGAAGTTCGACGACTTCCGAGCCGATCTCAAAGCGAACGAGGTGCGACTTGCCGAGATGAACGAGATCGCAGTGCAGCTTATGAGCCTTGGTCAGACCGAGGCTGCACTCAAGATCCAGACCCAGATTCAGGAACTGAACGACAAGTGGACGAGTCTACAAACCCTGACGGCTGAACGAGCCAGCCAGCTTGGCTCTGCGCACGAAGTACAACGTTTCCATCGTGACGTTGACGAGACCAAGGACTGGATTCGCGAAAAAGATGCTGCTTTAAATAACGATGACCTGGGCAAAGATTTGCGCAGCGTTCAAGCACTACAGCGCAAGCACGAAGGTCTCGAGCGCGACCTTGCTGCTCTCGGCGACAAGATCAAGCAGCTTGACGAAACGGCTAACAGACTCATGCAGTCTCACCCTGACACGGCTGAGCAGACCTACGCCAAGCAAAAAGAGATCAACGAGGAGTGGACGCAGCTCACTGCTAAGGCAAACTCCAGAAAAGAGAAGCTTCTTGACTCCTACGACTTGCAGCGCTTCCTCAGCGATTATCGCGATCTTATGGCTTGGATCAATTCCATGATGGGACTCGTGGCTTCCGAAGAATTGGCTTCTGACGTCACCGGTGCCGAGGCTCTTCTTGAACGTCATCAAGTAAGTCATCTTGCCACAGATAAACTATCTACTTCCTACATCAATTGCAACTTATTTTCTTATCCTCTATCCTTGGCCTTTTACTTCCTATTTTTTCATCAAAAAAGATTTTTTTCAAATTCTTGGAATATTTTCCTTGATTTTCTTGCTAACTTAATTTGTTTTCCTTATTACTTCCCACTCTTTCTCAATAACCGATTTCTTTGAATTATAGAGTCACAGAACAGAAATTGATGCGCGTTATGGTATTGTTCCACAGGTATTGCAATGTGTGTTTACGTGTGCAAGCAAATTGACACTTTGCTTCGCCTCTGAATAATGCTATTTTATTTATATAACCCCCTAAATTATTCAGTTAATTAGTTTTTATTTTTTTTTACAAATAATCATTATTTTTTTTAATTAACCATTAATACCGTTTGTATATAATTATTCTTTAATTATCATTTCTGTAAAAAAGAATTATTGAAAAATTTTAAATATCCCTTAACACGCCAATTTAATAGAAAATTTTACTTTTTTTTGAAAGAATAAATTTGAACAAAAGTAAAATTTTTTAAATTCTTGTAAAATATTTGGGCGTATTATAAAAAATGGAATTATTATCATCTATTTATTTTAGTCTCAAAGATGCATGTACTGTTTTGATGTTTTTTTCTCTTTTCTGTTTTTGTTAATACTTGAGTGATTGTTTTGAAAAATATAACATTGAGGAAAAGCAGAGAAATCGAAAGGAAAAAGAAAAATAGTAAAATAGAAAATGAACAAAATCCGCCTTTGCATGCAGATGTGAATTTTTCGATGAAAATAATAAAAAATTGCAATTAAAATAAAGAATCATAACTAATATATGTTATTGCCCTTATTATAGGAGCACCGAATGGAAATTGACGCACGTGCCGGAACATTCCAAGCTTTCGAACTATTTGGTCAGCAGCTTTTGCAGTCAAACCATTACGCGAGTGTCGAGATCCAGGAGAAATTGGAGTCGATGAGCGAGGCGCGTCAGGAACTGGAGAAAGCCTGGATACAGCGTCGTATGCAGCTCGACCAGAACCTCGAGCTCCAGCTGTTCTGCCGAGACTGCGAGCAGGCTGAGAACTGGATGTCGGCTCGCGAGGCCTTCCTCAACAGCAGCGGCGCCGACGACGCCCTCGACAGCGGCGACAACGTCGAGGCCCTGATCAAGAAGCACGAAGACTTTGACAAAGCTATCAACGCCCACGAGGAAAAGATAGCGGCTCTGCAAACTCTCGCTGATCAGCTGATCGCGGCTGAACATTACGCAGCTCGGCCGATCGACGAGCGCCGCTGCCAGGTGCTCGACCGCTGGCGTCATCTCAAGGATGCCCTTATTGAGAAGCGCTCGCGCCTCGGCGAGTCCCAGACTTTACAGCAGTTCTCGCGTGACGCCGACGAAATTGAAAACTGGATTGCCGAGAAACTGCAGCTAGCCACCGAGGAGAATTACAAGGACCCGGCCAACATCCAGTCCAAACACCAGAAGCACCAGGCTTTCGAAGCCGAGCTTGCTGCCAATGCCGATCGTATTTCTTCGGTCTTAGCAATGGGTGGCAACCTCATTGACAAACATCAGTGCGCCGGCAGCGAGGAAGCTGTGCAAAAACGTCTTGCATCGATCGCCGATCAGTGGGAGTATTTGACTCAAAAGACGACCGAGAAGTCGATGAAGCTGAAGGAGGCCAACAAGCAACGCACCTACATAGCTGCAGTAAAAGATCTCGACTTTTGGCTTGGTGAGGTCGAGAGCTTGCTGACGAGCGAAGACGCAGGCAAGGATCTTGCTTCGGTTCAAAACTTGATGAAGAAACAGCAGCTCGTCGAAGCGGACATTGGAGCCCACGAAGAGCGTATAAAAGACATGAACGCCCAAGCGGATTCCCTAATCGAGAGTGGCCAGTTCGAAGCTCAGGCTATTCAAGAAAAGCGTCAAAGTATTAACGAGCGTTACGAGCGCGTGCGCAATCTCGCAGCCCACCGTCAGGCTCGTCTCAACGAAGCCAACACCCTACACCAGTTCTTCCGTGACATAGCTGACGAGGAGTCTTGGATAAAGGAGAAGAAGCTGCTTGTCGGCTCGGACGATTATGGACGCGACCTCACCGGTGTACAAAATCTCAAGAAGAAACACAAGCGTCTCGAAGCAGAACTTGCAAGTCACGAACCTGCCATTCAAGCTGTCCAAGAAGCCGGTGAGAAACTAATGGACGTGTCGAATCTTGGCGTCCCAGAAATCGAACAGCGACTCAAGCTCCTGAATCAAGCCTGGGCTGAACTCAAACAGCTGGCCGCTACTCGAGGTCAGAAACTGGACGAATCGCTTGCCTACCAACAATTTATCGCCAAAGTCGAGGAAGAAGAGGCTTGGGTCGCGGAAAAGCAACAGTTGCTCTCGCTCGAGGACTGTGGCGACACGATGGCTGCGGTGCAAGGCCTTCTCAAGAAGCACGACGCCTTCGAGACCGACTTCGCTGCGCACACCGAACGATTCACCGAGATCGCCGAAGCGGGTGCAACCCTCGTCAAAGCCGGCAATCACCGTGCCGAGGCAATTGAACAGCGTTGCCAGCAGCTTCAGGCTCGACTCGATCAACTGGCCGGTCTCGCGCGTGGTCGCAAGGCTAGCCTCAATGACAACTCAGCTTACCTGCAGTTCATGTGGAAGGCCGACGTGGTTGAATCCTGGATCGCGGACAAGGAAAGCCACGTACGCTCCGAGGAGTTTGGTCGCGACTTATCGAGTGTGCAGACCCTGCTTACCAAACAGGAAACTTTCGATGCCGGCCTGCACGCCTTTGAACACGAAGGCATCCAAAACATCACCAGCTTGAAAGAGATGCTCCTGGAGGCTGGACACGAACAGCGAGCCGCCATTCACAAACGCCACGCCGACGTCATAGCCCGCTGGCAAAAACTCCTGGCCGATTCGCAAGCGCGTAAGCAACGTTTGCTGCGCATGCAAGACCAATTCCGACAAATCGAAGAACTGTATTTGACCTTTGCCAAGAAAGCCTCAGCCTTCAATTCGTGGTTTGAAAATGCCGAAGAGGACCTGACCGATCCAGTACGATGCAACAGCATAGAGGAAATACGGGCGTTGCGCGAGGCACACGCTCAATTCCAAGCCAGTCTCTCGTCAGCCGAAGCCGACTTCCAAGCCCTGGGTGCTCTTGATCGCCAGATCAAGAGTTTCAACGTTGGACCCAATCCGTACACTTGGTTCACAATGGAGGCTCTGGAAGACACCTGGAAGAATCTTCAAAAGATCATCAAGGAACGGGACGTTGAGCTGGCCAAGGAAGCCCAACGACAGGAGGAGAACGACAAGTTGCGTAAGGAGTTTGCCAAGCACGCTAATGCCTTCCACCAGTGGCTCGCCGACACTCGCACCTCCATGATGGAGGGCTCGGGCTCGCTGGAGCAGCAGCTTGAGGCCACCAAACGCAAGACACAAGAAGTACGCGCTCGACGACAGGACCTCAAAAAGATCGAAGACCTTGGCGCAATCCTCGAGGAGCATCTCATCCTCGACAACAGGTACACCGAGCACAGTACCGTAGGCCTTGCTCAACAATGGGACCAACTCGATCAACTGGGCATGCGTATGCAACACAATCTCGAACAACAGATACAGGCGCGAAACCAGTCGGGAGTATCCGAAGGTGCTCTCAAGGAATTCTCAATGATGTTCAAGCACTACGACAAAGACAAAAGCGGCAGACTCAACCATCACGAGTTCAAATCTTGCCTTCGAGCTTTGGGTTATGATTTGCCGATGGTGGAAGAAGGACAACCCGACCCTGAATTTGAAAATATTCTCGGTAAGGCTACTTTTTTTGTACTCTACAATTTTAATTATTTTCTTTTATTCATTTATTTTGTCGTTTTCAGACATAGTCGATCCCAACAGGGATGGATTCGTTTCCTTACAAGATCATATGGCATTTATGATTAGTAAGGAGACCGAAAACGTACAAAGCTCTCAAGAAATCGAAAACGCATTCCGGGCTATTACGGCTGCCGATCGTCCATACGTTACGAAAGAGGAACTTTACGCGGTGAGTAAACAATATAATTGTTGCCTTTATATTTTTTACTTATTACTTTTAAATTGCATTATTTTTTACGTTCATTATATCTTTGCAGAACCTCACCAAAGAAATGGCAGACTACTGTGTGGCAAGGATGAAACCATATGTTGATCCTAAAACAGAAAGGCCGATCACTGGCGCTTTAGACTACATAGAATTTACGCACACGTTATTCCAAAATTAATTCTGTCGCATCATGTTAATAACGGTCGGTTTATTTTTCATTGCGTAATTTTTATTTTCAAATATTGTTACGTCCCAAGTATATGTCGAGAAAATGATTTTTAATCATTGCGTTATTTAAAAAATCTTTTAGCAGCTTATGATTTATTATATTAGATTGTTATGGATAAAAAATACTATGAATTTATTTATGCACGCTTTAAATGAAGATTGTATTGCTTCATGCTTTTATATAAGAGAAGAAAAATATAATTATAAAATATAATAAAATTATTAATACAGTTAACATAGCGTTATAAAAATATTTTCATTTGATCCTTTTGTTAGATGCCTTGTTTTAATTAATAGGAATAAAAGAAAAAATGAATATGTAATATTATATAACTGTTTTAATCTCATTTATTCGTAATAAATTTTAATTTTATTTTTACAACGAAGAGTTAAAAAGTATATAAAGTAATACTGACAAGGACGCGCTTAGACTTTGATAAATTTTTAACATTTCATTGACGGTTTACTGTTTTACAAATGTACAAGCTATATTCTTATTATTATTATTATAGTGCGTAACAATAGAAAACTGTGCCGTTGGAAGATTACGCATAATAAAGTATACGCCTTGATAACAGCCTCAAAAGTTTTGTATAAAAATATACAATTTATATATATGTACATATATAATGACGGACTGCTGATTGCGGTAGAAAAATAATTCGAATTTGAAATTGATTATTATAATTATTATTATTATTTGTGTAAAAGTTTTCTCAGTCTTTTGCTCATGTAATACGGCCTCTCTTTTGATCCGTCGTTCCGCTCGCAATCCTCGAGGAAGCACAAAAAAAGGGTATCAATAGCTGCGGCGTGAACCTTGAAGAATACTGATGCGATCAAGAAAGACGCTATCGCTGTCATTGTTACAGGCACCGCCCAGCAGATTGCGTCATCGTTACAATTCCCGTTCTCTTTATAATACCACCATGTCGCGAGAACTGTCAACGCGGTGATCACCAACTTGCCCAATAGTAACAGCCAACTCGTAATCTGAAAATATAATTCTTCTTTATTCATTTGACAATTATCATTAACGTTTTCTTGATGGCGGCATTGTCATATAATGATAATTTTTTTGATTGCACATCAATTTATGTTTTATAAATTAATCATAAAGAACAACTTTCTCGGACTCGGGGCTATATATGACTAATGCAAACACTTATCTTTACGCGGAAGAATGGATTATTCGTATGTATGTGTATGTATATAAAGAAGAGAAGTCATTGTGAGGGAAAGCTGACCTTGTTTATAACGACGACACGGACGACGTTGCGCATGAGGAGATTGAATGCGTCTCTTGCTGAGCTACAGAAGCCTTTACCGTGAATGGCGCACATTATGTACGCGTTATTGTTGATAAACCTGAGAAATTTTTCCAGCAAGTAGAAAAAACAGCGACAGCAGCACATCACTGCATTGGCTACGTCACTGTTGGCTTTTTTAACTTTTTTATTTATCATCTCGAGTATAAGCCGCAGCATACGGCAAATCGTCAATATCAGGGCGCCGAACGCCAGAGTCCCCAAGTGATATCTAAAAACAACAAAAACAACAATGTAACAATAAACGATTGTTAAAGGCTTACAAACCTTTATCTTATGTTCAGCGCGTATTTCGCGATTTGCCAACACACATACCTTATCGTCCTCCATATAGCAACTGTTATCGTAAAGTAAGGTACGTCTCTTTTCCTAAACGTCCAATACCAGGTGGCGAACGTGGCAGCGAGTACCATTTCTCCAAAGGCGGATACGAAAAAGAATAGCCAGTAGAAACCGACGATGTTAATGGCGTGGAAGTAGTTGATAAACTTTGGTCTGTCTTTGCTAAATAAATTGCAGCCGGATAGGGTGCAAGGTCCACCGGAGTCTTGAGCACATTTGGCATTGAAGACGTCCGGATCGCAGGTTGCATTGGCTACGTAATTTAGGGAAGGCTCGCAGCGGCAGCCGTCGTTCATCATTTCGACTCGATAGTTTGGCGTCCATATTGTCTCTAGGTACAAAAGTACCGTTACTCCGTAGACGACAACCATCAAATGCAGCACCCATGGTATTAGAGGGAAGAACAAACTTGACATTATTGATATCACAGCCCTGGAAAAACATTACGCATTTAAACTTTTTATAGCTTCTTATTCTACCGAGTTATTCTGCCGAGTTGCTGCGAATTAAAAGTTATTAGCGCTGCAGAATAGATAGTTCATTGTTGAATGAGAAAAAACAAAAACTTACTGGCTGGATTCTTTGATGAGTTGACAAGCCAGATAAATTCGTTTACGCAAAAAAAGCGTCGCTAATACAACGAGAGTAAAAAAGCTTGCGACAATTATGAGAATTACTAGCCATTCGGTGCTACGTTCTTTTTGATACTTTAATATCACGTTGTAAGTCAGAAAACCTAACAATCCGCAAACTGTTAGGATCGTTGCCCAAACGCAGGGAGTTGCTAACCATCTTAGTATAAGAATGTAAAAAAGAGTTGCAAAACCACTTGCTATAGAAATTCCAAGTACAATGTACCTGCAAAAAAAGAAGAGAAATTTATTTATATTTTACATGAATATGGTATATTTGCATAAAACGTTTGATATATATATACGTACTTATTTTCTTTAGCATTTTCATAGGACTTTTTCAAGATTTGCTCGACACGAGCCACAGCCTGAACAACTTCTTTGGCAGATTCTAATGCTTCGACCGTTATTGTTTTATTGGCAAAATCGTCCCAGACTTTTAGAGGAAGACAGCGGCGAACTATCGGCTTACTTTCCAAATACCATCTAGCGCACTTTTCCCGATCAATCAACATTTTTATCTGCTCCATTGAATTGACGTTATCCAATTTCACGTCAGTCTTGCAAATCAAATCTCTTTTCAATTCTCCAAAGTTTTTGTTCTCTAGGAATAGAAAATTCTTCCTCGGACATTCGCTCACGCATACTTGCGTGGTGGGGCACGTTCGATCTTTTGGTGAAATTTTCGCGCATTTTGTCAGATCGAAAAATAATAAATACGGCTTATTTTTAACTGGCGAATCAAAGCCGCATATTCGACCTTCGCTGTCACTCGGGTTTATGAGTTTTTCGATTTTTCCATTTTTCAAAGCTGTAAATTTTAAATTTCAATATCAAGAACATTGAAGCTCGGAATTTTGTCAATAAATTTTTTAGCAAAAATTGCAAATACATTTTAAAATAAAAAAAAATAAAATATTCTTATTGGCACACTTTACCGAAATGAGCGACACCAGTCCAAATCCCCAGGAACACGATAAATAAAAGAAGCCAAAAACAATCGGTGCATGATCGTTTACTTAAGGGCCCTTTCCATGAAGGATCATAATTCATTTTACTCCCTAAAAATCGAATTAAGTATGAATGAATAATTATTATTAATTAAGAAAAAAAACAATTAATGCAATTAACATTACGTACAATTCATAAGAAATAAAATCAAAAAAATAACGAAAATTATAAAAAATATTTATTAAAAAAAAAAGAAAAATAAAAATAACGAATGGTAAATAATTCGTGAAATGTCAACGATATTTATATATGTATTCGGAGCATTACATAAGACGTAAACTATTTTAAATTCGCATAAATGTATATGTAAAAAGAAAGAAAAAATCTGAAAGAAATAATAAAAATAGGCCGCAGCGTATGAACATTCAAGTGTAAAGATGCAATTAGCGAGGGATGGTCACAACCGTTGCGGAAAATTATATAGGTATAGTCAGCTTGAATATAGAAATATATAACAAGCGCTTGGACTACACAAGTAGTAAATTGCAGATTTTCTAGATGAAGATGAATGTAAGTAGAAGTACGTGAAATTGTTAATCGTCGCGCAGGAAAGAAGCTGAATGTGTGTGTGGACAGTCGTAGCAGCTTAATACGCTCTGACCATCGTTTAACAAGACACTCACGCTTAATAAAATATAGGTATGTTGTACTTACAAAGGAAATTTATACAAAGAGAGGAGGAGTAGCGTGTGTACAAACATACCAGCGAAAGCAGCGCCAGTTGGATGTCAAATGTCAAACACCTATATGCGCCTGTATGCCTATACGTATAAGATAGGTACCTATATGTATATAGCACGCACTTGATATCGCTCAGCAGGTAGATATTCGGAGCAGAGTAGAGTTTTGGAGCAAAAGTGGCGTCTGCGCATGAAGAGCAGAGCAGCAGCCACAGCCAGCCACGCCACAACTGCTGTTTACGAGATCACCGAGCGGACGCTGAACCACTCGACTTGAAATGAGAAGGAAAGAGAGAGAGAGAGAGAGAGAGAAAGCAAAAGCGAGGGTGGGAGGGAGAGGGAGAGAGACGTGGGAGTGAGATATACAAAGGTATATATAACATATTATATAGGTATAGAGAAAGAGAACGTTTGGTTGCCGGGATATAGCAGAGGGGATAGTGGATGGGAAAGGACAGATAGATATAGAGGAGCGAGCTGCTTGCGCGGGTGTAAGTTCTTTGCTGCTGCTGCTCTCCAAAGAATATTGTCAAGAAGAGAACAATACACATTTTTCTTTTTCTGTGTGTATAAGTACCAACGCATACAATAACGACTATGATGATGATGATGATGATTGGAGTAGCATTACAGTAAGGAATAATTATATGAAGAAAAAAAGCAAGAACAGTTATAAGTAGGTATTTATGTAAGTGCGTAAGTGCATAAAGTGCATATATTACAAGTAATGAAGGAAGGAAGAATAAAATGTGCAGCAACGATAAAATATCATGTTTACGACTTTCGCTTTGTACTTATAATATACCTGGGCTCTGCAAGAATGGCTTACCATACTCTTCATTTTCTCCTGTCATCTTGCTTCAATTTTTTTTTTCTCCTTATTCCCTTTCTTTTTTTTTTGTCGTTTCTTTCTTTTCTCTTTATCAAAAATCCAGAGGCCAAATTTCTTCGTACTTCTTATCACTGTTTGTTACGATACGATACTAAAAGTAATCGGACAAGTGCGCCGCGGCGAGATATCATATTGATGACCGTGAAGGTATGTAGATAGGTGTATATTGGTACACAGTGTACGTGCGAAAACGGCGAGAACAGTCACCACCGCGAGTCAGGAGCGAGAGCAGCGGTGGCTGCCAGCAGCAGCAGGGAATGTAAAGCGCGGAGTACACACGTAGTAGCCTATACCTGTATATATGTATATTGTGTATGTATACAGCGTATACGAATGTACACCTGAGTTACGAAACGTCTTGAAAAGAGATTTTATACTATATCCAAGCACTTGCCACCGCCACCGCTCTGCCCGCCCGCAAGTATATACTATGCACTTCTCAGTTCTCACTGCTGCTATACTGCTGCTGCTGCTGCATTGCTGTAACTCAACCAACACACGCTCTCATACTTATATATGCGTGCGTGTTGTTATCTCCCTGCTGCACATATAGAGAGACAAGCGTTGTTACTTGATAGTATATAATCCACCCTCCTCCTTCTTCTCCTCCGCCACTATTTCTATTTCTCCTCTATATATCCACAGAGCCTGTAAAAATTACAATTCTATTTTTTTTTTCTTTTCTTTTACACTCCAATAAAATGGTCATTCAATTTTACCGATAACTTACATTCGCGAGCTTTATTTTATTGCCTTTATATAACTCGGTATACCTATAAGCTACTTGCTTAAGCGTATAAAAATAATTTACCGATTTTAAATCATCGTTACATTATTATTATACTTCTATATATTTTAATACAATTCATTTCTTTATAATTTAATAAATTATCTTAATTTAACTAAACAAAAATTAAAGCAAGTAGCCATAAGAAATTAAATTTAAATTGCAATAGCGACTGTGAAATAGAAAGCCGTGACTAAACATTACCTTAAGATATCATGATGTATAGGCTTTAATTAGCAGTGAAAGTCATCAAGTATTAAAGCTGGATACGGCTTTTTTTATTATTTCATAAAAAGCATAAACAGTTGGTTAAGAAGAAAACTGTTGACTCTGTGGTTTCAATGACTAATACCGATTTATACACACATCTACTATGTGCAGTTAATAATCCAATGCAGATTTTGTCAACTGTAAAAAATAAAACCTTTTTTTGAATTAATTAACTTTATTTTTCTGCATAAATTTATATTTTATTGGCTCAATTCTATAAAGTAATTTTGTAAAAATAAATATTTTCAAAATCTATTCTAGCTGGGCTGTAAACGAAATTTCAAAGTAAAGTTTAAAATAGAAAATCATTGCAATACCAAAGTACGCCCGGTACATCCATCATTATCGTAAAAAATAAAAGCAGTCTCTTTAAAATACAAATTTAACTTCAAGAAAGCATAATATTAAATATAAATTTATTTTTAATTGCAAAATTTCAAAGAATTAATACATTTTACTTGTTATTATAAATGACAGCAATTTTTACAAATATTATTTGTTATTTGCTGCGATAATTTAAGCTAAAAAATATTTGTCAACAAAATAAAATTGTATTTTATTTTAACACGAGAACACGAGAATAGAGAAAAAAATAATAATTTGACTGAGATGTTCAAAAAAGTTATATCCCACATATGTGAAGCCACAAAAAAATAGAAATAACGCACTTACCGCAGTTTTCAGCCGGTGAAAAAACCAAACCATCCGCGTCTCGTAACCGCGACACATCCGACGGCCTTTGCAAAAGTAACGAGTCGGTTTTAAAAAGAGAGTAGACACCCGTAGCCTAAAATTTGTAAGTAGGTGTATGTATGTATACGCGTTACCACGCAACGAAGCGACCGGCATCTGTTTTGACTTTAACCCAACTAAAATGTCGTTACTGCGCAAACACAATTATTTTAATAATTGAATTTCAGCTTTTTTTATTAAAAAATAAATGCTATACGTTACATATTTACAAAATTTTCACTAAACAAGTAATTATTTGAATTGTTTTAAAATATGATTTTTGTTTTATAACGATGTTAGTAACAATAATATTCTATAGTTGATTAAATTATTACTAAACAACTTGGTCAAATTTCCCGCTGTATACTTGATCAGCATAAAAATAACAAGAGTGGGAGAAAAAGCTACTACTGTATGTGTATATCTGTCTTTCTGTTTTTACAAACCAATCAGACTTAACGAATCACAAGTAGTAGTGAACATACCTTGCGTTTCACGTGTGTTTACGTTTAGAGTCTAACCTCCAATTCAATATTTTCATCGCTTTAAATCAACTTTACAGTTGTTTAACAATCAAAAAAATCTACTGTCATTTAATTTACAAGGAAACAGTACCTTATTCAACATGTCAGGAAGAAATTACAATAAAATCAGTCTATCAAAATCTATTTTAGAAATGAAAGTAAGTTGTTCAAATTTTTTCTTCCAAGTACTTTGCTCAACTAAATTAGTTTATTAATTATTAATTAAATAAATTTAAAATATTTCAGTTCATGAAAAGAACGAAAGATAAAGTAGACAAAGAAACATATCAAGAAGAAGGAGAAGCATATTTCGGTACGCAAGGTTTACCAAAACACTCGTGAGTTTTATTTGTTAAAATTTTTTTCTAATATATTTTTCTTTATGTATGTTTAACGCTAAGATCAATATTTTAGGGGAAGATTTATTACAGAAGCAAGTTATGCCTTTTGTGAAGAACTTATTGAAGGAAGATTGAGTTTTCAAGGAGAAAATCCAGAACTCGAGAGGTTACTAGAGTTAGAGGCTATGGAAAAGATTAAAGAAACTGAAAATTCTAACGAGACTGATGTATCAGATGTTCAGATGGCAAAAAGGTTTAAGGCAATGACTAAAATCAACGTGAAAAATCTCAGTAGAAAACTTGACCTAGATAAGGATTCTGATAATGAACCTACAAGAAAAAAACCAAAATTTTTAAAGCCAGCAGATGATTAAATTATTGGAGAAAAAATTTATTGTTTATTGCTGTATCTCAATTAAGGCAATGAACAATGCTGTATAAAATATTATTAAGCCTCACGTGATTTTTGGCATTTAAATTAGAGTTTTTTATATTTAAAACTATAAATGTTAACTTTATTAATGGACTGTATAATATTATAAATAAGTATAATACTATAATTAAAATAAAAAGAAAAATTGTTTATAACTGTATAAAAATTTGTAAAATTATTAAATAAAAAAAAAAATCCTATTTAAATCGGTAAAAACGTATCATGAGATGGTAACATTGCGGGTGATATACCTACTTGCAATGAATGAGTCACCAGTATCACCACGCATTTACCGAACGCAGAACAGCGGGGTCAATGGCGCTGTAGTTTCAAATAAAAAACCAAAAGTTATAAACTCACTGCAGGCTCGCTTTCCTGCGCATAGGTACCTATTATAAACACAGAAAAAAGGGAACAATAAAGAAAAGGCAAATATGAGCTCTCCAATAACTCTTCGCCTCAGCTGCAGCCTGCAGTGAGCGCACATGCCCATTTATCTCAAAAAGAAAATGGCTGCCAATTTTTATAAAGCGCAATGCGATAAGCGCCTGCAGGGATAGGACCCGCTAGTCGAAAGCTCGCCTACCTACTCTCTTTTACTCCCCCGCTGTAAGCAATTTGCCTTACTTTAGCGCGCAGGATATGATTGGAATAACAGCATCAGTTAATGGGTAGTGTGCGTCAATTAGAGCTGCAATAAAATTGGCTGCATTTGAGCTAAAGTTTTATATCTGTTGGGCCTAATATAGTAAGTTGGTAGTCCAGTTGCGTAAGCTGCGCTTGCGGAGCAGATAAAAAAGAATAAGTAAGCTCTTATTTCTACTGCAGCATCGCCCCCATTTTTTCGTCCTCTCGCGTTCTATATAAATTTTCCCCGTCACCGCCGCATTATTAAAGCTACTGCCGAAGCAAAAAACGCGCAGAGTAGTGCGCGCGCGCGCCCCACGTCCCACGTCATATTCTAAGTCCGGCCCCCGACAAGAGTATGGTATATTGGGATCGGAAGAGGGACACTCAGCGCTGCCCGGTGGCTGCTGGCGCAAGCAGTTAGAGAAAGTATTTTTTGGGTAAGTTATATGGAAAAGCA
>JAPYZE010002346.1:0-16715 GCA_030522805.1 Leptomastidea abnormis
CAAAGATTTGTCATATTTATCGTAAGACTTTTTTACGGAGCGTATTCTTCGTAAGACAATCCTACTGTATCATAGTTTTCGTACGAGGCGTCGATATGCTCTCGTATACTTATGTGCCCCATGGATTTTCGCGGTTTTTGCTTGGAGAAGAGAGAGAGATATGCGAGCTGAGATAAGGGAAAGCTTGATCGCGAGATGTTTGTTTCCGAGAAAGCTGTCACGTATTTATATGTATAGTACATACATTTGTGATATTAGTATAGTTGATGTGCTTTTAATTTAGAAGATCTAGTTTTTAGAGAAGGAAAAATCGATTGGAAAGACAACAGGTTTTAGATAGCTCTACTAATGGAAAATTTTATGGTGTATTGAACTTGATGTGGAAGATTTGGTTTTGTTTGTGCTTCGTTGTTTGCGGGTATATATAAGAGTAAGCGACGGTGATTTGACCGCACGGGCTTAATGAATTGTAAGAATAGAGCAAGAGAAAGAGAGATATAGAGAGAGAGAGGCTGCCTAAAGGCTAACTCGCGCGAAAAATGGAGCGGAATATACGGCGCGCCAAATAACGGACTCTTTATATACAGAGTCGAGGTGAGGGTGTATTCCCCTACTCTTCTTTCCTTTTTTCTCTTCCTTCTTTACTGGCTTCTGGCACTCGCCTGAGGAGAATTGCTCTCTTTCTCTCTCTCTCTGTGTACGGGATTTTTCTTATCTTTGCTCTTTGGAATTTCATTGTACTTTTTTTTTTCTTTCTTTATTTCTTGTTTTTATGAGAGAAAAGGTCGTTGTTTTTATACGGGTTTTAAAGTATAAATGGAGGAGAAAATAAAAATTTTAAGTGCACTTAATGATTTTACGCGTTGCTAAGTGTACTGTATATGTCTAATTTTGTATTATTATCAAATTTGAAAAAAAAAATGTAAAATGTTTTTTTTTTTATTAATTATAAAGTTGTAGCGAAACATACGCTCACGCAGAGATGAGTTATTTCAAACGCTGTGTTAATAATTATTGTATTTATCGGAAAATTTTCCAACTTGTGTATTTCCGAGTCATTAAGGCTTGCAGCACTACGTGAAACTTTATATATATATATTTTATAGTAAAAGCTGTATACATGAAATTCGATTCAATTTTCCTAACTAAACTTCGAAAATCATGTTATTATATCGAGGTAAAGTTATAACAAAACATCTGCTACAGATATATACCAACCAACGAGCTCGATAATAATCTACTAGTTAACGCGATTCCAATGTCAGATCAAAAATAGAAAAACATTAAAAATATACTTTTTTTTAAATTTATTATCTCGAAATTACAAAAAAAATTATTAATAGTATTTTTTATTTAAAAATTTTTTTATTCACATCTTATTTTTAAAATTGAAAAATTAATTTAACGTTAACTCGCGTTTGTTAAAACCACAAAACGTAATATATACCTACTTCTCTCGCACTAGCAAACGTATTTTAATACATACAAACACAGTCTTTATGCAATTAATTAAAACAAACACAGAAAACCAAGCTAAATATATCTATAAAGCAAGAAAACGTATTCTCTCCTATATCTCAGTCGTATATCTCTTCGACAAGTAAATAATTTAACCAAAGCGTCTTATTCATATAGGTACCTATATATATAAACGTAGCTTACCTATATTTTTAAAAAATTCTTTTTTAGCAAATTTTTTTTTATTTTCTTTCTCTTCTTCATATCCCAAGCTGCTCTTCAGCACAAGATATACAGTTACATATACGGGCGCTCATCCTTCTATCTTATATTACTCTCTTTCTCTCTCTCTCTTTATAACAGCTGTATACTCGTTGGACCACCTAGATATTATACTTACTTCGGTCTAGGTCGAGTACCTATACCTACTACTATATACGAGAGAGTATATAGGTATAAACTATAAAGAGAAAGATCGTTTTGTACATAAGAGAAGAGATTGCCGAGATAGCATTCATGAGAGGGACGCACTAATACACGCATAAATTGCATTCATGTGTGCTATGCTGCTTACTTGCTTATACTTACGAGTTTATAGACAAGTATACTTGTGACGACGAGCCTAATGAAATGTTCTAATATATATACACTCATTGACTTTTCTTGTCTATTATAAAGACAATGTCTTCTCGTTTGATTTTGATCCATCTTGATGAGTTGGATCAAACGCGGAAGTATAATGTCTTGAACGTTGATTTTTTTATTAAAGTTTTAAATTATTATGTATAAGTTAAAGTGATATTTGTTAAAAGTTATTACATTCGTTTATTAACCATAATTTAATTTGATAATATAATTATTATTATTATTTTTTTTTGTTGATTAATCTTAAAAATAATATGAGCTTTTATAAGTAAAAAATTTACATTTATCTAATTTTCAAGATAACAACGAAATTCAAAACAATCGGCAATCTATACGACGTTGTATAAAGCGCAATTGTAGCCGCGCATTTGGACTCTCAATAAATCAGGATTACCGGCATTCAAGAGACTGCTTAATTATTGACCGAGTACCTGTATATACATATATACTGTATATATACACTTTTCACCAGTAATACTAAAAGCATATAGCTGAGACTTTTCTTTTCACCATCAATTTTCCAAAGTAATTGCAAAGAGAGAAGCTTTTATATATACTATGTATATATCTCGGTCTCAATTTTTTTACTTTTACTTCCCAAGAGTGAGCTTAAATTTCCCAGTGGATAGTAGTGTATAGATATAGATTACCTTAAGTTTAAATATATATATATATAGATTTCCACTTTATATGTATACATTGGATATACCTTACCCGAAATACCCTCATTATCGACAGATAAACAAGCAGTGTATACATTACAATATCCCAAAATTTACTCCAAAACGATCCTATATACACACATACACATCTATATGCTAGAAAATCCCTACCAAAATCTTCAATAATCTCTATCAAACAACTATCGAGCTATATCATAGCGCCTTACAGCTTATCAGTATTCCGTCGTGTGTCCGCGAATGTGTCCGACTAAATTTGCCGATCGATCGTCTTTCGGTAAACAATAATAAACTTAGTTGTTACATATTATTAGTTTTGCAAATGATGATCGCGCAAAACGCTTGCACTTTAGCTTTAGCCTCTCATGGATAAGCGTTTATATTGATGCTTCGTGTATATTATATATTATAGTCTGACTTTTGATTTTTCAGCGCAGCACTATAAACAGTGTGATAAAAAGCTGAGAACGTTCCAGTGCACTGTGTTTGTGTGGTGTTCAAGTTCATGGATTTGTGCTGAGGATCCAAAGGATTTATCGAGATCAGACAGAATGAAGACTCAGAGAGCTGTGAGGTGAGTCTTTAAAATTTGCATTATATTTATTTTATTTTTTTCTTTTTTGATAAATTTTTGTTATCTATGTGTAGGTAGGATATATAGCTAGAATTTAGAATAATCTTTTACCTCATATAATATTTCATTGCTGTGGTGTTTGTTATTCTTGTTCTTGTTGGAAAATTCGCACGTGGATAGAGAAATATTTCATTTCTGTGTAGGATAATTTAGTAACGTCATTTTTCATTTCTATATTAACTCGTGTATACTATTACGTTTCAGCTCAAATTTACTTTTTTGAAATTTACTCCGACAGCAATAAAAAAAACTTCAAAAATAATAAAAAAAGAAAACCTTTAAGAATTGGATTTTATATACATTTCACCTTGTCCTTAAACCTTCAATTTTATGTGTTGCTCGCGTTCGATATTGTATTGTATTTTCTTGGTATCTGGACACAGCTGAGCCAACGAACACCAATACTTATATTTATACACATGTGATCTTTTATACTGTTGGATGAAAGTCGGATTATTATTTCTAAAGAGAGTAAATTTTGTGGTTTTCTTATATTATTGTCGTAGACGACATTCGTAAAGTATATATCTTGTTCCCCCACATAATTTTTCAAATAAAACTTTTACATATAGCGATAGCAAACTTTCACATTTATCAAACTATATATCAATAATATCGCAATGATTTTATTAAAATAATATTTGCGTCAGTATGTCAAATCAAACTAAAATGAAGAAAAAGAGAGAAAGAAATAGATAGAGATAGAGAGATAGAGAGAAAATTCTGTATTTGCTTAGCTCGTATTTAAATGTCCCCCCGTTCGAAGGTTCTTAGAGATTGCCCGACTAACTTCATTTTACGCGGTAATTAAATGATTATTAATTTAATTAAGCGGATGTCGAAGTTCTCTCTTTCTCTCTCTCTCTCTCTCTCTTTTCCCTCTTCACCAAGTATATATACAGTTTGGATATTCCAATATAATGAATAAGAACACTTACACACACACACACAGACACTTGTGAAAGTAGAGCAAACCTTGAATATTTCAAATAATTAACAAGAATTATTATACCTTAGTTATACTGTATGCATATACTTATACTGTGTATACGTATGTACTGATACTCTTTAATTAAATTTTCATTGGACACAATAAAAATTGTTTGAAAATTCAGACTTTATAAAGATTCGTGAAAGATAGAGATAGATAGAGAGATAGATAGATAGATATGTATTAAAGATAAACAAAGATTGCTTTGTTTTCATCATAACAGTTGTGTTAGTAGACTTTAAGGGGGAGAAGAAGTTTCTTTCATGTGTAACAGTTTCTAATGCTTTTATTTATATACATTGGTATTTAGTTTAGTTTACAACAATGTTATTACTTACAGAATTTACGAAAAATTAATATAATTAATATATAATTATAACAAAATTATACAAAAGCGATTATATTATTTAAAAATTGGATAACTAATTTTCTCAAATTCAACTTACCTACATAAAAGAAAAAAAAAATAGAATAAAAATAAGCAGGAATACCACGATTATCACGAATAAGTAAAGTTAAACTTATTACCGGTATATTCACTTTATAGTCCATTTGGTTACAGTCACGAAAGTCCGAAAAAAAAAATCTGAGAAAGAAAAAAAAAATCGACCGACTTTTTCCTATCTCCAACCCAAAGTCCATCTTTCATTCTCTCCCTCTTTTTTTTTCTTTTTTTTTTTTCATCGCAAAAGCACCGCAGCAAACTGAAAGCTCAACTAAAACTTGAGGCACGCGCTCCAGATTCTGGTTCACGATGACGACGACGAAGACGACGTTCTATACTCATCGCCTTTCTTTCCTTTATCTCGAAGAGTATAACCCTCCCCTTTTCTCTTTCTCTTTCTCTCTCTCTTTCTCTTTCAGCACCTCCGTCATCGACCATTGTACTACTCATTATAATTACTTTCGCGAGGGAAAGAATATGCGAGGTAATCTCTTTTCCATCGGTCGAACGACGAATGTATATAGAAAGAAAAAGTATATATAGGGAGGGGTTGTCGAGACGCGCCGACAGCGACGCTTAATTAAGCAGACAGAAGGAGGAAAGAGGGGCCGTGCCGCTGCATCCGATGGGGGGGGGGGGCCTAATTAACGCCATTGTCAGTTCTCTCTTGCCATCCGGAATACATTTATATATCGTTGAATCCGCTTTCCCTACTACATATATATCCTATATGTATTAACTGATGCAAAAGTCGCTCGATTGATCGTGGCGTGCGTGAAAAAGAAAAAAAAATGATGTATAGGAAAGCTGTTGTGGCGAGATTGTGGAGTTTTTATAGGTATATATGGATGCGATCCGGTATAGGATGAGAAGATCGCGATCGTTTTTTGATTTGCCTTTCTCTCTCTCTCTCTTTCTATTGCTATATAACTTCACTTCACGGGAAAGTTGGATGAAGTATCTTACTTATATTTATATGTGTGTACCACCACGTGTGAAAGGAAGCTTAGTGTGTGAGTGGGTGGTTGTAGCTTCTGTATTTAAAAACAAAGCTGAAGTTTCTCGAGTGGTATAGGTATTATATACATAGCTAGTTTGATTTATGTTTTTTTTTGTTGTTGTTTAAGCTTCTTTTTTTTAAAGTAATAAGTATATTTTTCGCTCTTGATTTTTCTTTAAGATTTATTATACTTATTTTTCTTTTTGAAATTTCAAAATTTTCAAAGTAAACGTAAAATAAACGCAGAAAGCTTTTGATGACACCTGTAATTTTCATTTAATCGTGTGTATAGTTGTTGTTTCTCAACATTTTTATCGGTATATGTATTCATGGATTCTAATGCGTCGTTACTAAATTACTCCCCAATCAAAACCAGCAATAAAATCATATATATCCTATCTACTTACTACTAGTATACTACAGCAGTTAAACTCAACGAAATTGTGTAACTGTTTCGCACGATTCAACTGAAAATGGAAAGAAATAAAAAAATATATTTGCAATTTCATACACGTATACATAACTTGCAACAATTTCGTGTTTAAATTCAAATTTTTTTTTATTTAAAATTTATATTTTTCGAATTATATTTCGTATCTAGGGTATAAAATATTAAAAAAAAAACAATGAATTTAACATTAGCACATCATTAAATAACACGACATTAAATAAAAATTACAATAAATTTTGAGAAATCAATAAATGATAGATATACTATACCAAGAATTTATAATAAAGCACGGGCATTAAGCAAATGACATCAATTTTAACGGTATATATGAAACGGTAATTACAAAAATAGCAAATTTTAGATAAGAACAAAAATTCACAGTTCACACAGTTCTCAAATATCCTAAAACTTGTAATGAAACAGCAAAAAAAAAATCTAGGTCTTTTCTTCTAATTACCACCCACACTCTAATCTAAATAAAACTAGAAAAAAAAAATCAAAATCAGGTATATAATACTGTAAGAAAAAAAAAAGGTAATGTCACCTTTTTGCCGAGTCAACACATCCACACACACACATATACATACTAACACACGAACACTCGTGACACAGTATATATAATTGAATTTCGCAGTAAAGGC
The DNA here is from genome assembly GCA_030522805.1 of Leptomastidea abnormis. Lineage (NCBI taxonomy): Eukaryota > Metazoa > Arthropoda > Insecta > Hymenoptera > Encyrtidae > Leptomastidea > Leptomastidea abnormis. The sequence goes on from JAPYZE010002346.1 coordinate 6,946, forward strand.
CCCCAATTCGTAAAAGGGATCGATCATCAGGTGTGAAGAAGCAGTAGCTATATAATTACAGAGCAAAAAAAGCAAAGAGCCCCTTAACGTTATATTATCGAGTCGAATATATATACGTACACGTGTATGACGTCAAGCGCATGTACGTACGTGTACCTATATATATTTGAATTTCTCTCATCTCTTCAACACTTACCTTTACACTTTCATACGTTAAAAAAATCGGCGTAAGGTTCGGTGAGAGTATAATATAGGTATAACTATATGTATATATATACGAACTGCATTCACTCTTTCCTTCTATATATGCAACATATCTATACATGTATACGTAGGTACGCGCCGGATCTGCAGCCTTGACATACTCTCTCCCTTGAGAAAGAGAGAAAGAGAGCTCCCGCGTATTCACACAGACACACTTATACAAAAAAGCTCTGGCTGCTGCCGGTACACGTTTTATTTGTTTTGCTCGAGTCCAAAAATCCGCTTGTCCCCTTCTTAATACTCGCGTGGTACTTACATATATACGAGGATGCGCGAAAGAGAGAAGAGAAGAGTAAGTAAAAGGAGGAGGTGGAGGAGGCTTTGGAAATTCACACTTTATACATACATAGGTACCGTATATATGTATTATATTGGGCCTCCGGATTTGCGGTAGCTCTTCCTCCTTTTAGCCTTTCCCCCCTTTCCACCTCCTCTCTCCCCTCCTCACCTTTACTGATACTCGTCGTGATCGAGAATTTCTTTTCAACGCGAAGAGAAGAGTCGAGAGAGTCGGACTACTTTTTAATCGGATAAAGCAGTGGTGTATCCCGTGGTATATGTGATATATCGCTAGGGCTCTTTTCCTTTTCTCTCTCTCTTTCTTTTTTTCCTGTTTTCTTTTTTTACTTTTCACTTTTATATGTTTCGAAAGTTATACTTATATATTGGAACGTCTTCCAAAAAAAATATTTTTTTACTCTCTAAGCCTTTTTTTTATTTTTTTTTTTTTTATTAAAGAGCGTCAAATTTACAGTTTTGATATCTTATCTTAGCTGAAAATAAAATTACGCGAATTGACGCAAAAAAAAAAAAATACGCGAAGCGTACCACATTGAAAATTCTGTTGGAGAATCACTGTAACGAAAAAAAAAAGAAAATCAATACGTATCCTTTAAAATCTAGCGTAAAAAGTATATATACGAATACGAGTAGTACGACTCGTATATGTATTATTTCACTCGACTTATACGTATACGACGTGTAGCAGCTATATAGGAGGTGACGATGGTACGTGCTTCAGGCAATTTATATATAAAGCCGTAATATCGTGTCAGGCACGTGCCCAAACGTAAAACGACCTGCGGTCACTAGGGACCAGGTTAACCGGAAAGCCTCGATTTTATTCCCTCACCCCCCAAAAAAAAAAGAAAAATAAAAAAGCAAAGTCACTCCTTCTCATCCATCTTTTTCTCTCTCTAGTTCTTTCACTTCCTCATTAAAGTTCTCTTTCTTTCTCAACGACATCGATCGTGAAAATCAACGTCCGGCATACTATATATATAAAACTACCAGCTCCGGTAGCCAAGCAAAAAAGAAAAAGAAAAAAAAAGATATATCGAGATGGAAGAAAGAAAGAAAGAAAGAGTACCTAAATAATACAAAAGGGCCCTCGCGGCTAGCCGGAGGCGCTTGCGGGTCTTCCTCCTCCTCCTCCTTCTCCTCTACATATACTCCTATCTCACTCTTGTCTCCACAATATACACATATATAGCTATCGGTAGACAACACTTGCCCTGGTACCAAGAGATCTCCAAGAGACTATTATGTATACCTACAACACAGTGTGCGACAGAGAGTCAGGAGGGCATATCCGGCTGTTATACGTATTTATCGCGCTCGCACGAGCTTACGAAAGGAAGAAGAAGAAGAAGAGAGCAGAGAGCAAGAGGCAAGAATCGCAATAAGAGAGTATATAGTATATTGTAGAGTCGGAAGGAAGTGACCGTCGCGTCACATCCTCGAACGCCCACGGCAGCATACGAATCTCTCCCTGAATAATATAGTATATATGTACTATAGAGAGAGAGAGAGAAAGAGAGACGAAGCCCTACGTGTGTATGTAGGTATATGTATGTACACACACACACATACATTCATCTAGTGTAGACTACCTCCTTCCCCCTTTTTCCGCTTCCTCTCTTCCACCAGTTCTCTAACTGCTAGGAGCCGAAATGACTCCCCTTCCACATCTACCCCCCCTTCTTATAAGAGAAGTCCTCTTTTACCATTTGGCCTTGAATCCGCGAAAGCAAAATAGAGAAAGAGAGAGAGAGCTTCTCTCTCTCTCCCTCGAGCTTGTGTCGATCGATTCACGCCCGACAAGCTTGAAGGGAATGGCCGAGATGTCTCGCCTTTACTTACTCTTTCTCTCTCTCTCTCTCTCTCTCTCTCTCTCTCTCTCTCTCTCCCTCTCTCTCTCTTTCTACACACACTTCTTCTCCTTATTCTTGGCTTCTTTACACCTGGAAACTCGAGGCTTGTTAACGTTTGCTGCCATAGTCGATCTTACGTGTGTGTGCGTTGAGTAGAGCTGAGTGAGAAATAGAAGGATGATAATGATGATGATAATGATGATGATGATGCGTATAGTGGCGGTATAGGGAAAGAAAGTTCAATCTCGGTATACATGTATGTGTTGTATAGCAGCAGGTTGCGTTTTATGAATAATTTGTGCTGAGTATGTATAGAGACGCGCAAGTGTTAGAATGTAGAGAGAGAGAGAGAGAGAGTGAGTGAGTGCGAGAGTTCGAGGAAAGCGAAATTGCCAGGTGATTTATATTTCTTCAAAGCTCTCTCACTCGCTCAGTCTTTATAGTGTATATATAATGCAGCTGCTACTGCGCTTCTAGCTACTACTTTTAATATAATATACGGATTCTACTTCCTTACTTTTTTGAGTTTATTATTGGATTCTGATGATGCGTACAGGTGAGCATATTATTGTTCTGTATGGATGTTGCTTACGGAAATTGAGAGAATGAGAATCATGGTTTTGATTTTTATTATATTATTATATAAAAAGGAATATAGTATTATTTTTTTCTTTTGGAATAATATATATTTTCGTTTTAAGAGAGAAGAAGAGAGAAAGATCTGAAAAATAATAAAGAAAACAAGTTGGAAAACTGAAAGCTTGTTTATTATCGGAGATCGATAAATGTCATTAGTATATATACGTATGTATATATAGTTAACGCAGACATACTGGCGCTCTCTCTTTCTCTCTTTCTCTTGATTATTATTATTATTATTTTTGGGGGAAAATTATACATTCAGAAAGACCAGTCGTTAATTACTTAATTGTTTGAATATATAGGTACATATACGTAATTACTTATTTATGGATATATGGAAATGTACTTTTCTAATAATTTCCCTTGTATATTCTGGTACAAATATATATTCAATGGCAGATGGTCAAAAGTGGCGTTACTTACTTAAAAAAAAAAGAAGAAAAATTAAGCTTCTTGTAATATTATATATTTTCCCAAGCTCTGTAAGATGTATAAGTATAAACTTGGCATTTGAACGTTTTACACGTGATATACAATTAAATTTAATTTCTCCAAGCACTGACTATATCTTATACACGCGAAAATATCGATGAAAGAAATAAAATCTTGGAATAAAATTTTTCAAATAACACGTTCAAAATTAAAAGATACATACATTTGATTGAATAATTTTTCTCTCGTGTATAGACGCCGTGTATAACTTGAAGAAAAAAAAAGTGTAAATACAACGAGGATCGATAAACTGTACAAACACGCGTTTTATATATACATATCTTTCTCTGTCTCGAACGTTTGACTAAATATTTCTAAGGTTTCATGCATCCCTCAAAGTTTGTATGTTTGCACAAAATGTTTATTAGTTTTATATTCTTTGTCGTATTTTTCTTCTTTTTGTTTTTGCCTTTGTACTACTTAATTGAATTGCAAAAGTTTTTTTTTCTTTCTTTTATTCGCAATAACGTTTACGCTATAGATGTATTTCAATTTGTTTGAAAACAAAGAAAAAAAGTAATTATAATCATCGAAATACAGTGTATATGAAAAGTATGTAAAATACAGTGTTGTAACGCTACATATATATAATTTAATTTGTATTTCACGTTCTATTTGCAACATTTATATTTATTATAATTCAATGTTTATGATATGTTTATTTCAATTATCAGTTGGCTATTTTCCTGTTCTCAATAATATTTATCTCGGCTGGAACACCAAGTTCGTCCGACATTTGTACATCTAGACATATCCTTTCTTTCTTTTTTTATTTTTATCAATTATATCTTCCTGTAAGATACCATATCCTCCATACCAGAACAGATAAGATCAAAACGAAAAAAAAGAAAAAAAAATCTTGACCGAATAACAAAGTAGTAAGAAAAAAAAAGTATATCCCAACTGCCCCACTGTAAAAATGCGATAACGTACTTATACATGTGCACGAAAGCTCCGTTAGTGTACATTGTTATATATTCCAGAGTATATCTAGCAAATGAAAAGCTTGCCACTTTGTATAGTGATATGTATGCACAGCTTGGTCCAATTTGATGATGACCCTGCAGGCAAATTTTCGTGGACCTGAATATATTGTCACACATATAGATTTAAGCGTGTATTGTTTAAAGATAAAAAAAAATAAAGTAAAAAGTAGAGGGATAAGCTTGCAAGCTTTAGCAAAAGCTTTTAACGTGCGTTAACTCGCGCGTGAAAGATTTTCATTTTTTATTCCAGAGTCAGAACAGCATCAGATTTTTATATATAGGTATATAACAACGTTGATATGTCGATGGAAAAATCTTTTTTTCTTTCTCTGGAGTAGATGAAATGTGCCATGAAAAGAGAGAAAGAGAGAGAGAGAGAGCCTGAGGGGACTATTGAATATTCGAGCGTGAAAAATCGGATTGATCGAAGAGCGAGCTTGCGATGAAAAGGAGACAGTAAAAAGTCGAGAGTATCAACAGATTAAAGGATTAGAATATATATACGATTTGGACCACGTTACCCTTTTTTTTTTTTTTCTTTCATTTTTTATTATGAATAATATCTCATTTTTCAAAGAATATAAATATTTATTATATTTATTATCACGTAAAATCTCTTTAAATGTATATTTCAAATACCTATATACATATGTTCATTTTTTTTCTTATCAAGAATTATTTCGTTAATTCACGGTCCGCATATCCCATACATACAAAACCATAGGTAGTTGTATTATATGAAAGACAATTAAACTGAAAATTACCGAATACATTAATTCAACTCGCGTGTATATACCCATTAATTCATCGTTCACGGCTCGTTAAAGCAGTAGGATTTCTGTGTATATAGCAACGACGCAAAGCCAGGTCACATACAAAAAAGAAAAAAAAAAAATCTCTCAACCACTGCCTTATATTCAACCAGAAATGCAAAAATCCCGGACATTGCAAACTCGGACAAAGCAAAACCAGACGTAATTCTTTTCCTTTGATCATTTCCATATATACGGACGCAATATATAAGCTTCGTATAGTCTTCTGCTTTGTCCATTACGAAGTTAGAGTAAGTGAAAATAATAAAAAAAAAAAAAAAAAAGTAAAGAAGATCGTAGAGTAACATCAAAAGTTAGGTGGTGTACACAAGAAGAAAAAAAAAGTAGTAGAAAGGGGTGGATAGTATTAACGGTATATACCTATACCCGCATATACTCATCTAGTATAGTAAAACATATAGTCTATAGTTGCAGCCCTGAGAGAGATGCGACAAAAAAAAAATTAAATAAAAGGAGAGTCAGTGGCGCCGGTGGGTTAAAAAAGAGCGAGCGTGCGACGTTAAAGTCAAGGGCGACACGACACCAGTATATAGTAATATGGAATCACTCGTCGCAATACGTATTACCTATACACCCCACCACACATACATATAGCCTGGGAATTGGCCTCGCACGTTCTATAACGCAGCAACGTGTGGCTATACACACACACACACATACGTTGTGACCATACCATCGCTATACCACCACCACCACCACCACCGCCGCACAGGGCATAATCGATATAGCTATCTAAAGTTCAAGCTCTATGCGCTTTCGACATCTGCTTGGCAACGAATTACTCCCTATATATCTCACCTCACCCTCTCTCTCTCTTTTTGATATGTATGTACGTTTACGTGTGGGGTATATATACTTTTGTGTAGTTCGAGTGTATACGCATATATTTATATATATGCGGTAACTATACATATATAGTGTGGTGAACGATGGTCAACGCGTGACTACGATTATCGAGTGTTCCCGCGGCTTCTTCCTGTCTCTCCACACCACCACCACCTACACCACCCACCCTCCTTTTCTACTCTGTGTTAATTGCTTCCGCTTTATAGAACTTATTTGATACAATATGTAACTGCTGAATAAGCTTATATCTAAAACTTGAAATTATAGCTATGTACTTTTTTGATAAATGAATGTAATTTTTCTTTTTATATTATTAAATTTTTTTATTTATTGTCTTTATTTATTTATTTTTTCTTCTTATTTTTTTGAATGAATAATAAAACATTGAAACAAGTTTATTTTGACGCAGTTGGCGCGACTGGAATATTGTGTATGTGTGAAACGAAAGAGAGTCCCTGATATTATACGAAAGTGAGAGAGAGAGAGGGAGAAAAAGAGTCAGGAGATAGATGCTCGCGACCTTAAACTTCTAGCGAAGTTACTATATATACATACATACATATATAGCTCCGATTTAAAGTTAGCACTATATAGATACCAGAGATTTCAAAGTTTTTGAAAAAAAATAAGAGTCAAGCATTTGCTCTCGAGAAAAGAAATCTCATGTTTATATTCTTGGCAGTAGCATAATATAATATATACAGATATATATGCTTCGAATCATCTCGAGGGCATTTAAAAGTAGGGCTAAAGCTAGATATATACCTTTTTACTTCCCTTTAAAAGAAAAAAAAAAAAAATAACAAGAAGTCTTTATAACGAGATTTTAAATTTTAACGAGGAATCTTAAAGGGTAGATAAGTAAAGCTTAAAGATTAGTTAACATCTTTCGTTTGCTAATATGCATATTTTTGTATATTTTTCAAGTTTATAACGTAATCAAACAAAAAAATTAAAAAAAAAAAAAAAGAAGCTGTGAATATAATTTAAAAAAGGAAAGGGAACGTAGGTCAGCAGCCAACCAAGATTCGCGTATTTACGCGGATTATTCAAAACGGCTGCTGTTGCCTCTCAAGTCCGCGCCCGACTTTCTCCCCGTAAAAGCCATAGCCACCAGCCAGACGACTATATACGTAAAGTATAAGCTTCGCTCGAGAAACAAAGAAAAGAGAGAAGATATCGGAAAGTACATATATGTATATATTCGCATATATAACGTAAGGTATTATATATACATATACATATATAGAAGGCGTATAAGACTGGGTTTTATTTCTCCCTCAGCCATATAACACGTAACTCTCTTTACTTTTTTGCTTAACGCGCCCATATTCCATCCTCTTTCCATCTCTTATTGCGTACGTATACCTACCTAGCACCTATATATTCTTTTTGTCTCAGCTTTATGGCCTGCCAAGTAAAAGAGAAAAAAAAGAGAGACAAGCTCTTTCGCGTATATATAGAGGGTGGAGAAGCTATATACGAAGTGTATCTGTATAGCTATAAGAGAAACAACTCCTCTTTCCTTATATATATATTACCTCCCTCTTAGCTTTCCCTCTCAGCTTGCGCGTCTCCACTTTCGCGGAGAGAAACGTATGTATATAGGTATATATCGGAGGGCGTAGCTGCTATATAGTGAGAGATCGAAACTCTAAGGTCGTCTTGACGGTGTTTGCTTTTATACCCCCACACTTGGTTTGGAATATCGTATGTATTATATGGATATGCTGTAATTTATTTTTCAAGGGGAAGCATTGATATAGAGTAGTGCAAATACGTAATTTTGATTGATCATATAATTGTGAAATGTGAAGCTGAAGTGGACAAAGTGGCTGAGCTTGATATTCGAAATTTATTTATTTTTTTCATTATTTTTTATTTTTTTATTTTATTAGGATTGTTACTTTTTTGATATTGGCTGACTAGAAAACTTTTTTGCGCTGATTTTGTGTGTACGTAATGTATCAAAGAGAATATAGTAGTAGAGAAGGAAAGTGTATGTGTGTGAATTAGGAAAATATGGTAGGTATATAACAGTAGAAGTTGAGATAAAATAAACTTTGACGTTTCGTAATGAAACTCTGCTACCTATATATAGGTATATATATACAATGAGACTGTAGTTTTTTTATCTAAAAAAGTTGCAACGTAACCCCATTTTTATAATTAATATTTATATAATACTTTGGCAAACTAAAAAAAAAAAAAGTCAACGAAATGAATCTCTCTCTCTCTCTCTCTCTGAAACTTTGTTTCACCAGAAAAATATACATCAACGTGATTCTTTAAAACCCTATGGTGTAGTGTGTTATGTTAATTAAAATTAATGACTTAAAATTGAATTGGAAAATCGTAAAAATTTATTACAGTTGGGATGAATCGTCTCGTCTACTGTTGAAATAAAAGTTCTTATTTAAAAAAAAAAAAATCAAGTTTAATTACGGTATTTAAAGTCGGAATGATTTTAAAATATCATTTGAGAAAATTAATAATCTATTGTGAATATAGTAAAAGTAGTTTTTAACTGCATATTACAATTCAATATTACAGTGTACCATTAAATGAATTGATGGAGCAAAAAAGTTTGTATAACTATATGATTAATGAATACGATTAATAATGAAAAAAGCCTAGGTAGTAATAATTTTCACAAATCAATTAAAAAAAGAGAAATTATAATCGGCAGAATTGATAGCGACAAAACGATTATAAGGACCCATCCTTTAAATAGATAAAAAGCAAATTGAGCAACATAGTCTCTCTTTCTTTATATACCTACAGGTCGGGTTTATAAATCACCTAACGGAACATAATAGAATATTGGCTAATTTTTTTACGTAACACTTATAAAGGCCATTCTCTCTCTCTCTCTCTCTCTTTCGCGTCCTACATTTGTATAGGTATATACCATATTATATATACACAGAAAATATTTTACGATTAAATTTCAACTAAACAGAAATAGAACAACAACAACACCAATGTCAATAATCTCATATCAATTGCCTCGAAGCAAGTACATATCACAAAAGCATATTATAATCAAGTCTCAATGAATCTTACTTCTATGTTTCAATAAACAAAACCATTCACCAGATCTTGCAAGCTCTCTTCCGAATCTCAAACTCTTCTTTTCTTAAAAGTCTCTAGATTAATCTCAACTCCACAGCTTACAATTATTAATACCCCATAACGTACCCTATTTAAAAAAAAAATTAAGGTCACATATTGCTTGCTTTATTTTTTTTCTCAATTCACAACTTTACTCTTTCGCCAAGTATATACATAATATATAAGCACACACACACACACACACACACACACACACACACACACACACACACACACACACACACACACACACACACACACATTCGCGCGCTAACTTTATAATAGCAGGAGCCACGCGGTTTGCTCTCTTGGCTTTTCTCACAATTCAGCAGTTCTCTGTCAGCGGTGCTATACAACCGCCGCTAACGTATATATATATATATATATATATATATATATATATATATATATATATATATATTTATACAGGCTATATGGAA
>JAPYZE010002347.1:0-23977 GCA_030522805.1 Leptomastidea abnormis
TCTCACTCTCTCTCTCTCTCTCTCTCTCTCTCTCTCTCTCTCTCTCTCTCTCTCTCTCTCTCTCTCTCTCTCTCTCTCTCTCTCTCTCTCTCTCTCTCTTCGAATGTACGAACGTGAAACGAGAAAAAAGAAGAGGAGAAATAAGAGAGACTGAGAAGGAAAAGCAAGGATTACCGGATACGTCCCGGGGAAATGTAATGCTGGTGCGACGCGATACGCTTTCCCTCTCCTCTTCATCTCTCTCTTGAAAAAACTCGTCCCGCCGATGTTCATTTTTTTATTTCTCTTTTTTTTTCTACTCAGTCTGAGCTTGCGCTGGACCCTCGTAAATTGGGCAAGTTAATTCGAATTAGACGAGAGCTTTTGTATATATGTACCTATACATGTATATAGCTTTGTTTCTGAGTTGAACGCTTTTGGTAATTCATAGAGAGAAGCTTGGACTCTCTCATTTTCATTTGTGTGTTTTAAACTTTTAGAGAAAATAATTGTGAATATAGTCGTATTTTATTAATTTCTATTTTGTAATCACAGGTTTATTGTTTTTGAAACGATGTTTATACACTTATCGTTGTTTTGATATATGTACGATTTGAGAGGGATTATATATTGTGTTTATATTTGATATTGTTCTATATACGTATATTGAAATCAGTGGAGACTAGAAATTATTATTATTGACAATAGCAATCAAAATTACATAATACTAGTTGTTGTGTATACGTATACAATTTACATTGAATATTGATGATATCGAATGATTGAAACTACGTGTTTGTATGTACCTATATCCGATGATTTTGCAATTTATTTTATTTGCCTATTCGTATATGTATCAAGTGAAATCTATTATAAAATATTTATGTTTATCATGTACACACATCAACATCATCATATCATATTATTCGATTTATTTAAATATGTAATTGCAAGCTCAAGCTCGATTACACGAAAATATATATCATTGATATAATTTATACGAAAAATAGAATATCGTTAAAGGGTCAAAGGTCAAACATTAAAGGAAATTAGAGTTAAAATTGATTTATATACATTTAACTTCTTAAACAGCTGCTGTACTCTGGTAGCAAAATTTATATATATATATACGTACTATATAACTAGACTAAGCTTTCAAGCTTGGTGCTTACAGCAGCAACAGCAGCGTAACTCACTCCTCAAATTCCAGAGGATGGAAAGTTTGATTTGCGGCCACGCTGAGCTTTCGGACACGCCCAACAGTATTTCCTACCTACCTGTAGATGTATATATATATATATATATATATATATATATATATATGTACATATAAATATATGTGTACCCCTTGGGCAAACTTATAGGGTAGTCTCTCTTCGTGGCTTTGCCATGAGACTTTGGCATATTTGCCATCCCCCTTTTCCTTCTTATATGATTGTTTATCAAATGTTGGGATGTAACTATATAACTTATTAGTAGTATGTACATAAACTGAATTTATGCTTTGATCCTTACCCTCAGGATATTTATTGTTTTCTCAAGCATTTTTAGCTAAATTGTCTCAACAAATATAAGATACGATATTACATAAGTTTCAAATAAAAGCTCTGAATCTGTCTTTCTCTTTTCTACCATCCCTTAACTGTCAAACTTTTAAACGAATGTAGTTTACTCAAAACACTTTACACACTTTACACGACAGATTTGTAAATCAGTTTTGGTATGTATGTATATATAGGCAATTTCAAAAAGTATACAAAGTCGACATTTCATTCGTCGAGAGATAGAAAACGATAGTGTCTCTCAGAAACCTTACAACATCTCAAAAGCTCTATACAATAAAAGCGTTTGCCAACCACATATACACATACACACACACAGAACGAATATCTTCTCCACTGACTCTCTCTCGCGTTTGTTTTTCGTTGTGGGGTATATAGTATATAGAGGGTAGTAGAGAGACAGGTATTGCAAGGCAAGGCAGCTACGTCGTAGTCGTAGTCGTCGTCCACAGTTATCGCACTCGATCTTCTATTCAGGTCCACTCACTCACTCTCACTCTCTCACTCTCTTACTCACGCCCGCGTTGAACTTTCCAGACGACGAAAGTTTATGAAATTTCTACCCTCCCCCCTAACATCTCCCTTCTCTCCTTTACCCATTTACCAGAGAACCACTTCATCTCTTCCTGTGGTGCAACGGCCGCCAACACTACTATATACTGGCGTTACGTAACTGATGTCGGCCTTTTCCCTTAACTCATACCCCCTTTACTCCCCACCTCTATACAGTCTCTCTCTTATATTTCTTCGACCACTAGGTTTGGCATCAAACGTCGATATATATGTGAGTATTGATCTTTTACTGTATACTATGCTGTACTATTTTTTTTTTGTCAGATTTATTTTTATATATATAAAGGTTGGTGCTGGATTTGAGTTGATATTTTTTAAATTTCAAAAAAGTTTTTCGCACTTTGATTTTTTCTAGCTTTTACACATGAAATTGTAACCAGACGGTTTTTATTTTGAGAAAGCTTGCAAAAAGCTTAGTAAAAAGTTGAGCTTTTTTATGTTGTTACTTACTTATACGCTTTGAGCTTAATTCAAAATCAAAATATTTTATTTTTACATTAAAAAAAAAAGTATGGTCAACATAGGCTATAAAGAGACCACTAATCTAATTACATCCCTTGGTTTAAGAAAGTTTAAGATAGTAAAGGTATTAGTCCTATAGTAAAGTTTCTTTGCGAAAAGTGATATGCTTTTGGTATATATTAACAAGATTAAGGAAGCAAGATTTCAAAAGTAAGAGAGAGTAAAAAAGGAAGGAGACTCTTGTGAGCTTACAGAGTGTGGAATTTCTAAGCGCGACCACAAAATCCTCTACTCATCCTCTCGTTGTCATTGTAAGAAGAAGAAGAAGAAGGGCTCCTTAACTATATACACCTACAACTCCGTGGTTACTCGTCTAAAAAGACCTAAAGGTAATCCAAGTCGTTCACATCTCTCCATACAAACACATACATACATACATACACTGGACCCATCGTATAGTCGTCGTTGGCTTCACGCTTCGACTGGTTCATTGTCTTTTTTTTTTTCCCAACTCTATATACTGCTGCTACTGCACACTGCAGTTTATATCGTAACCCTACACTTTAGCTTGAGTCGCATAAAAAAGGGCTCTCTCTTTTTTTTCTCTCTCTCTCTGTCCTCTTCTTACCTTTCTTCTTTTCCATCATACCCCACAACATATATACTATACCGACTCGCTTTGCAGCTTTCTGAGCTTTCTCTCCGGTCTTACGCTTGACCGAGCTTATACTTGTCTTGTCTTGTCCTGACTCTTTGCTGTACGACACTTTTATTCTTATATCCTTGGCTTTAACTATACGCGTTTGCTTTTTATCACCTTCTTCTGACTGGACTTGCTGTGTAAATCTTCTCTTTTATTCTCTTTTTACAAAGAAGGGGAATAGATGCTACTTAGATTTTTTTTTCTGGGATATAGGTATATCCTCTTGGATGTACTTTTTTTTTCTCATCGAGTTTTCGTTTAGCGATTGGCTAAAGCTTTCCTTGTCGTAACCTACTTTTTTATATCCCTTTTCTATACTGAATAGCTTAACGTATATTCATATCATTTCTTTTTTTTGCTTCTTAAATCCGAGAGTCATTTTATTTTTCAAATCCTATACCGTTTATCGTACAAATGCAACAATTTAAAATTTTGTTTTTTTTTTTATTAAACAGATATCTTTAATATTAGTATGAATAATCTTTTTTGTAAAATATAATATTTTGTAGTTGAATATTAAAATTAAAAAAAAGTACGTCATAAATAATGACGTAAATAGTACGCATGATAGCTTTTTTATCGAATCCAGTACAATATATATCAATACCAAGAGCATCTAGAGAAACATTATATAAAACCAGCCTCTCTACGTTTATATTTCCCTTTTTTTTTTTTTAATATCGATATTGAATTTCGTTATTGTCCACAACATATACCTACCTATATGTATCGACTTTTATTCATGAAACAACGATATAAAGTCCATCGAACTGTACAAACAAAAGAATTTTACTTGTAAGCTTGCAAGCTCTCTCGTAACAACCCAACATATAACAATACGCAAGAGATCCGACCACTGTACTAACGGAAAAAAAATAAAAAATATCGGTCACATTGCCAATAATCCCTCTCTCTTTTATATCATCAAAAGACTAAGCTTAAGAGAGAGAGAGGGTAAATCGAGACTATAATATAAGGGTACAACGAACCGGAAGCTTAACTAGGGCATAGAGAAAACCCAGGGTAGTGAATATATGTAACATGTCTATAGAAAAGCTCAGTAGTATAACAGCAGTCAGTAGTACGTAAACGTTAAACCTAGTAATAGTAGGTATAGGTAGAATTATATAGATTGGATATAGTGAATGTAAAAAAAAAAAAGAATCTATATATGTGTGCATTAAAAGCGACAAAGTCGGTCGCGTGCTGTATGTATGTACGACGTCGAGGTGGTATATATAACACGCGTCAAACGCGGAAGTCAAGCTTGACCGGTGGTCTCTATTGCTACTGGCGTTGACCGCGTATATGTATATGTATGCGGTCGATAATTCCAACCGCGTTATACTGCTATACTGCCGTCACCGGAAACGTCAGCAACAAGAGAGAGAGAAAGCTTTCTTTTTACCCCCTTCTATCTTTGGTTTGTCGAGTAGGTAATATACTGTGTAAGGGAAAAAGCTAATAGTCGTTGTTATTTCTCTTTTCTCACATAGATGGTTATAACTTGGTAGCTTTTCAGGGCATGTGGATCAAGCGAATGCAAAATGTATATCTACCCTTTTAGCGCGTTTATTTGTATTTTCGTTTTTCTTAAATATTGAAAAGCTCGGAGAAGCTGATTATAAGCTCTATAAATTTATTGTTTCTCTCATTTTATAATTTTATTAATATTGTTGATACAATAAATTAAAAATTTTTTTCTTAGTAAATTATAATTTATTTTATGAGCTTCATGTAATGAAGGCAGATTTAAAAAGCTGAAAAATTTCAATGAATCCAAAAAACTTATTTTTCTCTTTCTCTCTCTTGATTCTCATCGGAAAATTTCCAAACGATTTCGCAAAAGCTTTAATCGAGAATTGGCACGTACGTACGTGTGCTTCTGCTCAACTTAATTTAAAAATCGAATTTTATTATTACTTTTTTTTAATTTGCTCTAACGACTTCTTGAGTATATTTTCAATCGATCGAAAGAAAAAAACTAGCAAGCGCAAATTGCTCTCGTTAAAAAAAAAAACACCGGAAATTTTTTTTTAAACTTATTTTTTCACACAATTTTTGATTGTAAAAATTGTATGAAAGAGATAAATCAAGTAAAATACAGGCATTGCGTTCTATCAATCAAATTAATAGTGAACCATAGCTTTACCATATACATCGATAAAAAAAAAAGAAGAAGTACAAAAGTTGAGCTGCGCAACAGCTGCACCACACCAACGTTAGTGGTATCAACTTACTCTCTTTCCGCCTGTCACCATGAGTATACACACACACACATACACACTCGCTTTAGATCGATGAGTGAAAAAGGAGTTTGCAAGCCCGTTTTCCCCTTAATTGCTTTACCAACATACATATACATATATCAAAATTTATAGGGTGTATGAGATCTAGAAGGTATAAGAGGGAAGGGCTGTTACCTTCCTGGCTTCTCAAATTACGTATGCGCGCAGCAGTAGAGACCCACAATATATAGAAGCACTCACTGGTCAGTGACAACACATGCCTCCTGTTATAGCAACTAGGAAATATGATGTATATATACGTGATGTCCTGTACATGAGTTAGAATATATACTATAACACGTGACTTATGACCTTTAACGATGGCTATGTCGTATATATAGTGTTGTTACATACATGAAAAAGCCAGGAAAAACTTTGATCCAGTCGTTTTTTTTTACGTTGCATTTTTCATTTCACACGATGTGGCACTTTTCTGCGTGTGCTTATTCCTTTTTTTTGTCTCTTTATCCTCGAGGGTCTCGTAAATGCGACGAGGATTTTTCTATATACTCGTGTGTGTGTGACGCTCAATTTTGCACGATTTCACAACTTTGCTTTTCAACCCCCTTTTTTTCTTTTCTTTTTTTTTTATCTGATTTATTATTCTGCTTTGCTTTTTTACTGTCTTTGACTGTACAGTGAATTGGCTGGAGAGAGAGAGAGAGAATCTTTGATATTTTGCCAAGTGCTTTAGAAATAATTTAAGTGGTAATTTTTTTTTTCAATTTTTTAGATAATCATAATAAATTAGGTATTGAGATATATAATTATTTATACTAATGTATGCAAATGATAATTGAAATAAATTTTAATATAGTTAAAATTTTCTATTATAAAATACAATTCATTTACATGACATACATACACCAATGTAAAAAAAAAAGAAAGCATCTCTTCTCTCAGTACAATATCTGTATCTGACAAGCCAACTTCATATAGTATATACATATACATAACAAGGAAGGATGTCGAGACTTGGCTTTCGTATACATATAAACGGTATATATATACTACCTACCCCATCGTATAGTATAGAGAGTTAAAAGAGCAGTAAGTAGGTCAAGAGGGTCGACGATCCGGCCAACTCTCTCGAGCTAATTTCCTGCGCTAGCGTCACGTTTTCTCTCTCTCTCGCGAGAGAGAGCGCGACACGATATTAGCCTTCCGTTTCAGGCTCTCTAGACTTCATCCGTTTTTTTTTTCTTTAGTTAAAAATTTTCTGGCTTTTTGCGCACTGTTATACTCCTCCTCGCCAACCTTTGTTTTAGACGTAACTGTTCTATTTTATAAGGGAAAAGAGAAGAAAAAAAAGATAATAAGGGAGGATAGAACATGGATATTGTTAGAATTTGACTTTGGTGTGGGGGTATACAGTACTGCTCAACTTTTCAGGATTTTAGAGAAAGAGAGAGACAAAACGGTATTAGATATTTAACCAAAGTATGTCGTCGCCAAAAAGCTCAGGGGGTTTTAATAGGTTTTGCGTGAGTTGAGTTTTGAAAATCGTTTTTTTGAGAGGTGGTACCATTATATTATGATGACACAGCTGGTAATATACAACATATACCCTTTTCGTTGTATAACGACTTCCATCACAGCTTTTACAAACTTTTGCTCATCCCCTCTTGTTATCCTGGTGATTTTTAATTTTATAAAGCAGATTTTTCATTAAAAAAAGTGAAAAAGTTCATACATATTTTTTTTTAATTAATTAATGTATAAGTAAATATAATTTTAAAAATGTAAATGTAAAAAAAAAACGTTGTTCGGAAAATCTACGAGCTTAGTGCATTTGGTTAATGAAGACTTTAACAGAAAACTTCATTAGTTTGTATGAAATAAATATGAGTAAGTCTACAATATATATATAGAGAGAAAGTGCAAAAGTTGTACGTAGTTGGTAAAGAGGAAAACGTAGTAGGAAAAGAAGCGTGTCGCAATATATATAACATAGAATAGTCATCTTGACTACGAAGACGAAGAACAAAAGCTCGAGGTTGAAAATCTTAGTGTAAGGATTGTGATTGAAATTATGTGAGGTGCAAAATGATGTTCGAAAATTTAAGCTTATATCTCGCGAATTTTCAACTATATACAATGTAAAGTCTTAGTATGAGTATATAGTTAGTAACTTGGATGTTTCGCTTGTATATTTCGTGTCTGTAGTTTAAAGCTTGACTAAACGCGGCTTTGAATTTCAAATTTTGTAGACGCAACAGATGAATTGAAATAGCTGATATTTTGTTCTTTTTGTTGAAATAATTGTTGTGATGATCACGCGTGGAAAATTAATCGGAAATATACAATAATAATTGAAAAGAAAAATTTCCATTAATCATGTAATAAAAACTAATTACATGCTGATAAGTAATAAAAATGGTAATGAAAAGATTGTAAATTATGTCGACAGAAAAAAAATGGACCTTTGTAAACCAGAATTCATTGTAATAGAAGTACTAAAAAATTCATACATTATTTATCAAGTAAAAAAAAAAATCATTCGCTGGTGTGTACAATTTTTCCAATAACTACTTACCACCAGACAAAATATAATCTCGGAAAATAGCAAATCTTTTGTAACAATAACGAACAATATTGTCTTTTCGTTTTCACGTTATAATCCGATCTACTACAACACGCGTGTGTGTATGTATATGTGCAGAACTTGCGTGCATATATCCATCCATTCTTGTTCAGTAATACGAGGGGCAATCGTCGCATTTGCTAATCCAAAGGTTCTCCCCTACTCTTAAAGTAGACAATAGCGTTCGCACCAAGAGATAGAGAGATATGGAGATTACGATAACGTGTTTAATAAATTGACGGAGACGATTTACAAGGCTTTTTTGTTCTTATCATTGACTAGTGTGTGAATGTGTAATTACTGAAAAAATAAATGACATTAACTATTTTTTTTTTAATTGTTGGTTGGTTAATGAATTGTGTTTTGATCTTTTCTTTTTTTCATTCAGGTGAATTTTATGGTGAAGAGTATTAAAAATTTAACATTTGATTTTACTACAAACCCCAATTTGACCGCAGTCATTTTTAACTTGAATGATTACTCGTTAAATTATTCACATTTATTCTCAAATCATAAAATAGATAAAAAAAAAATAAATAGATACAGAGTTATCTCATAAAAGCAATACTAAAATCAACAAGGTATATAGACAGAAACATAGCTGTATAATATGCAAATATATATTATATAACGTGAAAATAAACATTACAGTTGGTCAGTATATAATATTTACGTTCATCCCGATTTATTACCCATACTATACACACGTCATCATCATCATCATCATCATCCCCTTCTCTCTTATATCTTCTATTCTCCCAAACCCGCATATGTACATAATATAATAGACGTAACGCATATAAAGCGCAGACTATACATATAAGCGTGCGTGTATTAGACAGGCCTATATATATGGCTATTACAATCGTGCGAATTTCACTCGAACCAGCATATTATATCTACCCCCCTCTTCGGATTAATATGACGTTTTGGTTTGGATATATAATATAAGCGAGACCATTGGTTTATACTCTCCTACTCTAACATTGATTTCTTTCTTTTTCTTCTACTTTTAGAAGGGAAGGGTTAAGGGGAAAGGGGTTGATACTGACGGTTTCCTTTTTTTCTGTGTCCTATAGAATACAATGTGTACATGGTCTCTCATGGGATTGTGATATACTATAGGGGGAAGATATTATTATTATTATTATTATTATTGCTGTGTGCTGTATGCTTTCTCTTTTCTTTCGGTCCCTATCGTCCATCTATATTTAACCCTTTTAATTTTAACTGTTTGAAATTGACTTTGGAATATACGAATTGGTGGGTGTATATATACATATATTCGTCGTGAGAAATACTTTGTATAAGTTTGTATTTTCTTTTGGGTCTATTGGGAATTTGCAGTTAAACCCGTTTTTGCATTGCTTAATTACATTTTTTTAAATATGCTACTATTTACTACTCGATAAATAAAAAAGTTTTTCTTATTTATTAATTTATCAACTTTTAGTTAAATAATTTGGTATGTAATAAACAAATTTTAAATAAATATTTACGAAAAATATTTTTTTTTTCTTTTTTTCTATTCTAAAAATCAAGTGTAATTTTACACTTACAATTTTAATAATTAATTAATAAATACTTATCTATTAAAAATCTCAAGAAAAAAACAATTTTTTTTCACACCATTTATATAACATAGGTAATAAGAGACAAAAAAACTAAAAACATAAGTGTCGAGAAGTAAATTAAAAAAGAAAAGAAAAAGTAAAAAGAAAAAAAGGGAAAACTCGTTAAAGGCTTGAAAACTAGTCTCATTACATACGGTAAAGGTAGTAGGTAGATATAAGTATAAGTTGAAGCTTGGCAGGCAGGCAAGAGTATAGGAAACACCAGGCGCGCAAACAAGTTCACGTATATATAGGTATATACAGCTTTTATACATGGCGCCATGCGGTTTCTCACCGCAGTTATACGGACCCCGTCGGCGACGTAGCAGCATCAGCAACAGCAGCAACACACGCCGCGTGTCTCTACTGCCACTTGCCATACCGCAGCTTCGTGACGGTTTATATACATAGCTATATACAGTAAAATGGCCTGGGACAAGCTTGAAAGCTCTGCTCGTTGCGGCAAAAAGTATATAAGTGAGTGTGCGAGAGAAAGAGGCATACCTATTTCTCTTCTGTACGAGACACACATCTCACTCCATCCAACTCTATGTATAGCAAGAAGTTGCGAGATGTGCTAGAGAATTCACACACGGTAGCTTCAAAACCTGACAACCCTGCAGACACACGCTATTAGCTATTATAGCATGGCATACGCGATACACACCTGTACTGTAAAGGGCAAATATAAGCTCGTACCTATATTATCTATCTTCTTCTCTTGCACATCACGTCATTTCTGTATATACACCTTTTCGTTCACCATACCGTGATATAACTCTTAATCGAATCGTTTTTAAGCTATACGAGTACTGGTGTCTGACTCGTTATTTATGCAAGCGATTTCTTTTTTGGTTGCATCTATATTATGTTGCTATTTTAGTTTTGAAAATTTTATCTTTCTGTCTATATGTGATGTGGTCTTAGCAGTTTGACAGCTGTTGTTGCTTTTTCAGAAGATTATCTCTTTTTTTTTATATCGTTTATATATTTTTGATTCGATTAAACTTATAAATTGTGAATATTGTTTGTTTGCACAATATATTTTATTTTATTGAATTAATAAAAGATAAAAAGTTATATGAATTGTATATATCGTTCAATTGATTTGATTGATTTATTTTCAAATAAACGCTGCTTTAAGATTTGAATTTATTCTTACAAATAAACAGATGTAAAATCTTGTGAATGAGTATACAGATATATAAGAAATGTTTATAAGGCACTAACTATACAACCTTCACCTAATAAAATATGCATTTATATTATTATATGAGCTAGTTTAGTCATCTGATGTAAAACACGTGTTATGGATGATGCAAGCTTTTTATTTAGTATTTTTGTACTTATACTTGATATCAACATCATAGATTTTTTCTCTTGAACACCCTTATTCTCACCTCTTAAATTTAAAAAAAAAGAGTAGAGCTTCTCACCTCTTGATATTACCTAAACTTATATGCGTTGATACGATTACTTGCTATATATAGGTATAAACACTTCAAAACACTTGAAACACTTTCTCTATTAAATTTTTTTTTTTTTTTTTTTCATTAAAAGCACTGCTACAACTTTACGATCTAATCATATAACAAGCAATAAAAGCTCTCCTATATATTATATGTTCGCTAATATATAAAAGAACATAAACACACACACACACACACACACACACACAGCGTAAGTTTTTTCAATTACAAAATGTAATAGCGTAAAAATAAATTTTCAGACTCTGTTGCCGCAGTGGGATTAAATTCCCTCTGCG
This sequence comes from Leptomastidea abnormis, assembly GCA_030522805.1. NCBI lineage: Eukaryota > Metazoa > Arthropoda > Insecta > Hymenoptera > Encyrtidae > Leptomastidea > Leptomastidea abnormis. The sequence continues at coordinate 11,530 of JAPYZE010002347.1, forward strand.
GAGAAAAACAATAAGAGAGAAAGAGAAAGAGTAAAAGCGACGAGTACCGTATATATGTATGTATGTGTGAAGACTCATAAGTCAGACAACTAATTTCGTGGTTAGAACACGAAGAGCTTGCACTGTATTCGCGAATATGAAGCTTTTAACTCTTGTTTCTCATCTGCGCACACTTGCTTTATTTCGCGTGATCTTTCGCGAATTATAATTCAGTAGGTGTACTCGTAACCATGGCTGCTTTATTATTTTTTAAGAAAAAAACATGTTGCATAAAGCTTGTCACCGTACAAAAACTTAATGAAATGAGACATTTTGTTTTTAGTGTTTTTAATTTGAGTAAAATAATTTTAATTTTATTAGCAATAAAAACTGGACATTTCAATTTAAGCTTGCAACATATAATTATAAATAATAATTTGACTTTTAAATTCTTTATATAGTAAAATTTCATAATATTGTAAATCAGTCACATTAACCAGAAATACAATTATAAGAAAAGAAAAAAAGCTTCTCTCCACACTGTTATATACAGACAAAATTCATTACACCTCCTATATACAGTATAGCAGCAACAGAAGCAGTATAGGAGTAAGTTCAAACCTTATACTCCCAACGGAGGGTTATAGTATATATATATATAGAAAGCACTGAACGCTACTGTGTGTCCTCCGTCAATTTCCATAAGCGAAACGGCATAGAAATTGGCGCGTAGGGGCTTGGTTCGTTGGTTGGTTGGTTGGTAGTAGTAGCTGTAGAGGCAATAGCCGCGCATAAATTTGCATGAAGACACGTGGCAAGAAGCAAGGTACAGATAGTAGTAGTTGGGGAGTTTTCAGAGGGGAAGAGGTAAAAGCAGGAAGGAGGATGTCGTCGACTTCTATCTCGTTCTCCCTAAACTTGCTTCTCTCTCACTGTCAAGTGAGAGAGAAATTAAAGGGAGAACTGGTGATTTTGGGTGACTTTCTCTTTTTCTCTCTGTTGAATGGACTATACTTCATTAAAATTAATATCCGTGTATATACGTCACGCTTTACGAACTTTTAATCGTTGCTGTACACTTTTATACTTTTTTTTTAAATTTAGTGAGTTTTATAAGGGAAAGCTGGACTTGATGAAATTGGGTAGAAAAAAAGCTCTTTTTGTTATTCATTATTTTGTGTGTTGTGATGAAAATTAAATTTTTTTGTGATTTTACATTCACTTAATTATTGTATTATCTTTCATATAATAATCTATGTAAATTGCTTAACAAAAAAAGCTTGTTTAATCTGATTATCGAATGGAAAAATCTAAAAATTAAATATTAAATTTCTGAATAAATTTTAAATCGTTAATAACACAAATTACATCAAATCTAAATCTACAAAAAAGACTAAAATTACAATTAAAATTTTTCTGAAAATGAAAATTCTCCGACAAAGTATCATGTAATAATCGAGCCTTTATAATAACCTATATTCTTTGTCATCAAAAAAAGCCTTATTAAACCCTCACATCAATCTAAAAAAATTGATCATCAGCCATCTACAAAGAAAAAGAGTATAAAACCCATCTATAAACTCCTTCTTGGTCTCACAAGGAAAAGCAACTAGTATTACCCGTGTCGGTCTTAAACGATCCCTTTTCGTATAATCACATCACCAAGGGGGTAAGAAGAAGAAGAAAGGGAAGTGTACAAGCGCTTACGATCGCGATATCACCACCGATCATATAATAAAGGACCAGGGAAAAAGGCTTTTGTAATACCCATGCACTATACTACGTCTCTCTCCCCTTCATGCTATATATATAATACACAATCCCGCTGTTTTCTCTTGCGTGGAGGAGGAGTAGGTATAGGGGAAGGTCGACCTGTGCGCCGTTTTATCGCTCGCCAATTAAAGAGAATAATGGCAACTTGCCCCCCCCCCTTTTTCCCCTCTTCTCATATAATCTTCCCTTCCTCCCTTGATTCTCTTCAACTTTTACTCTATAGCCGTGAAGCTGCTTACTCTCTTTTTCTCTTCTCTCAAAACTTCGATCAACTAAACCCTCCCTCGATTTTCCTGTAGATGTATTTTTGCCACTCATATCAGCGATAAGTGTGCGAGGGAAGCTAACTGATGAGGTTAAAGTCTTTCTTATTCTCTCTCTTGAAACGCTAATGAAATGTGTGATAATTATCGGTTAATTAGTGTACTTAATGACGTATGATTTACTTGGATAATTAGTCTTATTGAAATTTAAATTTTATTTTTATACTTGAATGATTTTTGTTAATGATCTTGATTTTCAACTTAACTTTTATGCACTAAGATAATTTCTATAACTGATCAATAATATTCTCCATTTTAAGATTTAGTAAAAAAAAAAGAAGAAAAGAATAATGCAATTTAATTTCTTTTTCTTAAAGCTTCTGCGGCTGCTAAGCCAGCAGCCACGTGATTACGCACGCCTTACCGAATATATATGCAATATTCTCTCGCTCTTTCTCTTCATCCCCTATATTTCCCTTCTTCCCTCTTTGAAAACCATGTCTGGTAGCGCTTATCCCTATACTCGTTGGCCCTAAGGCCTTCTTTACGGATCGACATTGGGTTTGGTTCTCTTTTTTTTGTGAATTAACATTGTTTGCAAGTTAAATGAACGTTGGTGTAAAGAATATCCATTTTCTTTCTCTTTTTTTTTTTATTTCTTTTTTCATCTTCTTCGTTTTTTTTATTTTTTTTTTAAAGTGTCTTGATGGTCTTTGTTGTAGAATCGATTAGTAAGAATTGGATGCTATGCTGGAATAATATGTGCATTTGTAAGTGGATATATGGGTTTGACATGATGGTTTAAATGATCAATTGTGTATGAGGTAGTTTTTTTTTAGCGAATAAGTGAAATGTGAGAGTTTGATAAGTGTTAATTGATTTTTTATAAAATTTTATGAATATTATTTTAAAAATAATAATTTAAAAAAAATTAAATTTATGTTGAAAGAATAGTTGTACGATTGAATAAAATATTATAATAGTAAATGATCATTTAAATTTTTAATTATCTCGAGAAGCAATTAAAACCGCCAAAAAAAACATACTATCGAAGTTGATTGCAAAAGCCCAGATTTTTTTTAGACTTTACTGAAATAAGAATAAAAGAAAAAGAATCATAATAATAAAAGTAGGATGAGGGGAAACTAGTAATTAACGAATTTACGACGCGGAAAGAAATTGGGGTTGGTATAGCCTTTTCTATAATTGAGCTGACCATAGTAGTATATATACCATAGTCTGGGATATATATGTATGCTCGAGTAATTTTCACATTGGAATTTGCTCGAGTGATCGAGGCGCGAGAAACTTGTACTCTCTCCCACTATTGACGTTGGTTAAAGCTCATTTTCGAATACCAAGGATTATTCTGCAGTTGGAATATCCTATATAGTTCTATACTATTATAGAGGTTTCGAAATGACATTTTTTCACGTACTTTGAAAAGTATTATTCGATTTGCGCTGCTTATAGATATATTTCTTCAAAGATATTTTCAGATATCGATTTTGATGATTTTGATTAAAGAAAGATATTTGAAATTATTAATTGTTGGTAACCTGTAAGTATCTTTTGCTTCTGCTGTAATAGGAGTTATTCAAAATCTGTTTTTTTTTTATTAGGAAATTGAAAATTTTATCGTAAATTATGAAAAGTCTCTATCTTGTGATTGTCAGTATTATATGTATATGATTAACTACGAAACATGAATGATGGACGATAAAAACACACTGTCGTTTCTTATAATGATCTATATAATTTATCATCTTTACGTGAGTACATTAGGAGTAAGATCATTTATAAACTAAAGTGTTCATCTTATGTCAAGTAATTCATTTGTAAATATTATATTCGTTTCTATATTGCATTAGTTAACTTGAAAAAAAAAAATTCTTATCTAAATATAAAAACAAATTTAAAAATGATACATAAATATTAAGCAACAATTTTTCATAGATTTATCAAATGTCGTGAATCAAACTTATCAATCAGAGAAAAAAAAAAGGAAAAAAAATGTGGATTTGAGATATAAGCAGAAAAGAATACTTGTGGGTGCTTTGCTCGCCTAACGTGTTAACGTTGACTTAAAATTTGGCTTTGTAATAAAAAAAAAAAAACTGGAGAATTGTAGTTTGTCACGCAAGGTGGAATCTCGAAATATTAATGTTTCAAGTTCTAGATAAGGTCTACAGTATTGTCCTCGTGACTTCCGTTAGTATTATTTTTTTTTTATATATTTCCGGATTTCTGAAATATATAGTTACCTTGACTTTTCCACTTAGCATTAATAAATTATAAGCTTAATTTTTCTAATATTCGATTATTACCAAAATTCTTAAACAAAATATTTTTAAAAATTGCACCAAAATTGTATTCAAATCTAAAAAAGAACATACACAGATAGAGACAGGTGGCGATGACGGAAAAAGTAACCAAGCACGATAGTCTGGCAGTGGATATAAAATATCTCCTTCTTTATACCTTCATCTCTCTTGAGAAACAACAAGCGTCAGACTCGTGAGTAGGTATACAGTCCTGTGCGCATTGGTTGGACCAAAAAAGGGGAGAGGATAAAGTCGAGTCCTGGCGAAATGCCAAAAAGCCTCGTGGCAGGGTATATAGGTATGACGGCAGCCTGTCATACAACGTTTACATGGGGGGATGATATTCATTTTTTTTTTTTTTTTATTCACTCAGATATAATCCAAAATCTGCTTCTATCTTTTTTTTTTTTTTTTAATAGCTTCAATACTGACAAATATTTACAGTGAGTTTGAGTGATTTTTAAATAATAAAATTAGTGAGAATAGAAGGTTATATTTTTTTTACATCGGATTTTTATTATTCCAGACTTTGGAGTGATTTATTTTTTTTTTGACACTAAAAAAAGAACCTGATTTTTTTTTTGGTATGTATATAAAGAATCATAAAATGCACAATATAATTGGAATTATTGAGCTTTGAATAAAAACCATAGGGTGTGTGACAAATATTTCAAATCTACCATCAATATAGTAGCCAACATCCTCCTCATGTATTGTCATTCGTTATACACTGTATTTTTCCGCAAGCTGGCTATACTCTGTAAAATGACAAAAAAAAAAAAAAAAAAAAAAACCAGACACGAACACCAGCACCAGAGCAAGCACAAACACATACCGAGAAAGAAAAAACATATAACTATAGACAACAACACACACACACACAACCGAAATGTTACTACCCTTCCATTGCATAACTCTCTACGTTTCAAATTCACGCGGCGTTTCACATTCAAATTCAAGAGACGCGCGTACATATTCCACGCCATGCAATTTTATTTATACATTTTTTTTATTTTTTTTATATACGGTAACGTCATGCTGGTAATTGCCGTTGTCACATCGAGTTGAAAATATATATACATAAACGCGACCGTGACACTGAAAACCACTAAGAGTACGTACGTATACTCGTTTTGTTTTGTTTTTTTCTTCAAATACAAGCTTCTCCTCCTATATTCGTCTATGCTATGCAAAATATACACCCTTTACCTTTCGGCTTATTTAACTTTAAAAGCGAGCTTGCGCTATATACACTTTGTTCATTCCCGAGCTTTACGTTTACAGGTATATACAATTTTCTTTACTCTTACGCTTTACTTTTCAAGTGTTTCAATAAACCCCTTTTCACTCACTCGTACTTTCCTATCTCTCTCTCTCTCTCTCTTTCGCTGATATTTCCAAGCTTTCGCGAAAACTTGGAAACAAATTCATTTTGTTATAAAGCTCTTCAAACTGATGCTGTAGCCTTCAAAACCCTCTTGTTGCTAAACGAAAACCCTTTTTTACCCTCCAAGTGTTTTCTTCTCTTTTTTTATCTCTCGCTGTTTGCTTTTAATTTATACCAAAATATATATAAAACGAAGAAGTGCATAGGATACGAAAAAAAAATAAATAAATAAAAAGAAGGAAAAGTTAAATAAAAAGAGTACAGAGATCGATCTGTGTGTTGGCCAGACGGTTCTCTTTTGGTTAGTACAAATTCGACGACGACGACATTGGGTTGCGGGGATTCGTTTTCTCTCTAAAGCTTTAACGAAACTAAAATCCCAACTTGTAATTAAAGTTGGTCTTCAAATGCCGAGCACGTAAGATGAAGAAAACGCGTTTTCGCTTAGACTACTGGACTAAAAGAAAGAAAGAAAGAAAGAAGAAAAATAAAATAAAAGCTTGAAATTACGGAGACACGCGCAGTTACTGTTTCTTGTTTATCGTTTAGTTTTTCTTAAATTCTTGTGTACTTTAGAATATTCTTAAAGAAGAAAAGTAAAATTTTTATTTGTTTATGTTCTATTCATGTAATAGGTTGTTCAATTTTTTTTTATCTTTATAAAATAAATTTAAAAACTGTAGATTTGAAATTTTTCCACCCTTAATTTACTCACACTCTCGTGTAACTACAGGGACTGAACGCGGACGTGTAAAGTATAATAAAAACGCTTGAAAACATATGCGAGAGAGATACTGTATATGCGTGAGAAGTTTTAATATAACCAAACGCGATAAGAAAAAAAGTTGTTAACATTCATGAATTAAATCACATAGCAAGCCATGAATATTACTGAGATAAAAAGCTTTTACATTCAAATTATGAAAGCTACTAGCTGAGATAACTATCAGTCTATACCTATATATTGTTTATTAAAGTTTATTATCAAATGCATATTTAAAAAAAAAAGAAAAATTTTTATATATCAAGAATTTTTAATTAAAGAACATTTTAAATCGATATTCAGTTTGCTTATTTTTTTATAGTAAAAAAAAATTATGATTTTGTGATTGACAAAAAAAATGGAAAATATTTTTGCACTCACATAGAAAAAGTTTTTTAGAGGATTATTCAAAATAAAAATAGAAACATAATGATATTTGCACTGACAACAAACTTTTCAACTAAAAAAAAAAAAAATATTGATAAAATAGCTAAATAACGAAAGCTTGCACATCAAAGTTCACGAAAAATAAAAAGCACATTCAGTTTCATATAACCAAAACAGGATGCTATATGTTTTTTTTACGCAATGCGTATATCCTTTATATACCTTATGATTAACGATAACATGTTATGATGTGTAGAATTTACCTGTCACATCAAGCCAGAGAATATTTTCATCTCTATGTCAGAAAAGAAAAATGTACAAATGTAATAAAAGTACAAAAAAAAAAAATATTTTCTCTCTTCTAAAGTAAAAAAAAAAGCTCTCTGAAAATAATGATCTGACGACTTGTAGTTTTGAATAAAACGTTCATAGCTTTGCAACGTAGGCTATACGTGATATTCGTTTGATTGACAAACTACACCGAGTTTTCCGTTTCCCCTCTTTTCTTTTTCCTTTACCATCTGCTCGACTTTTATTTTTTCTCACCCTATAGTATCCAAAGAATTTAAAAGCTCGTCATCACCTTTTACTTAAAACTCAAGCTCTTGTTGACTACTCCGATTATTTTTTAAAGAACAAAAAATCCTTAGATTTTTTTCAGGGGTTTAAAACTCAACGTCACCGACTCGGAGTTTTATATATACGAAATAATATACCATTGCGAACAAAATTAAAAAGAAACAAAAAAATAAAAAATAATAAAAGAATACTTTGTCAGCGGAAAAAGGGAAATACGAGCTTGAACCCCCTCAAACCTTCCTCTCTCTATCTCTTTCTCTCTTCAAATCACGCTCGTATCTTGTTTAACGAAGCAGCAGGGGTGAAAATAAAGCCATATATAGTCTCAAAACGCGGTGTGGGTGAAAATTGCCGAGCCGAAATGTCAGAGTAACGAGTGTGTCATCCTCTCGTCAAACAAAAGCTCTTCCTCTGCCTTCCTGGACTGTGAAATAATTCAGTGAAAACAATTGCATGTCTATGGGTGTGTGTATTTATGCATTTCGTATTTCTCTCTCTATCTCTCCCCCCTCCTTTTATTTTCGCTCTGCTGATATCGAAATCGAATTTTATATTTTTGTTATGTGCTAAAGCTTTGGTGGGTTACTACTTTGACCAATACATGACAGATTTACTCTTTTTTTGTTGTCATTTAAATATATCTCATTTAAAAATTATTTATATGTCTGTACCAGTGATAACTTTTCATTTTGTATTTTTATTAATTTGTTTGTAAAAATCAATTATTAAAAAAAGTTATCGCGTTTTTCTCACTTCATAATGACAGAGCTTTTTCACCAAAAGCTCTATTAGCATGTCACCAAATCTTCTCTTCACTACTTGCTATACTAAAGCGTTACCAAGTACCCACTACTTGGTTACTTGCCAGTATATAACTCATATACCCTATCCTATATATATATACACACCTATACACGGCTGTCCGCAAAACTAATTCCCTCTCGGTAAGTGCATTAATGCAATCTCAAACCCTCTCATCCTCTCTACTGCGTTAGAAGATGAGACTAGCTATCCTATAGAGAAAGAGAGATAGAGGAAAAGCTTTCTCTCTTGGTAACCCTCTTGCATATATAACTTTCTAAGTGTGTCCAGTTTCCCACTGGATTATCGATCAGACCACGACTAATCGGCTAGACCAAAACTCGTAATGCGATTGATAGGTACTACTATGCTTTTCTGATGTTGTTAGAGTTATTAACTAAATCATGTTTCATATTATTTACTTTAAATTCAAATATAATAATTTTTTTTTTTTTTTAGTTAAGTAACTTTCTGTTTATATCAGCTGAATTAACTTTTTTTGTTACAGTAAAAGTGTCGATAATTTTTGAAGCTAACACAGCCTTTTCTTTTATATAAACATTGAACGGTAGTATACTTTAACCACTTTACGCTTTCGAAGTAAGCCAAGCATTTTCACCTCTTACCATTTAACCTCCTCCTCCTTTTCGTTCCTTATTTTCACCAAAGAAAAAGAAATCTCCTTAAAAAAGTTAAGAAAAGCTGTAGCGAAAGAAGGTGAGTTAAAAAAAAAAAAAAGCTCTTCAAGATTGAGAAGGAGGATGAGAAAGATTCTTGAAAGTAAGAATAGAAGGAGAACATAAGAAAATGGTATGGTGAGCCTTACGTTTCGTCCTTATACACTGGACTTGCAAAAAAAGCTCAAGACAGGGGTATTACTGTTTGTAAAGCTTGCACGCGAAAGCGCGTGAAAATTTTTTACGATCTTTCTCTCTCTCTCTCTCTCTCTCTCTCTCTCTCTCTCTCTCTCTTAGCAAATTACAAAACAGCACGCATACTATATAGTAAATTGCTGTATCGATTTTTCTCTTTCTCTCAGGTGTACAAAACCAACTCTAAGAGAAAGCTCAGCTGAGCTTGCAGAGCTTTTAGGGGTGAAAGATATTTAACCGCTGTAAAATCGCAGCTGCTATATATGTGTAGTCTAGCTTTCAAGGTATATACCAACTGATATGCAGTCTAGATTACGTAGAGGATTACTTTAAAATAAATGTGTTTATATTACCTTATACCTTTTAGCTATACGATTTCAAAACCAACATTTCTATATGTGTACGTCAAGAGTAAATAATTTGAATAAAGTAGATTCTCTTAATTTACCTACTTTATCGAAGGCAGAACCATACATTAATTTTGTAAAAAAAAAGGTGTAATTACACCATAATAGTTACTTATAATATTTAAGATAAGCTATTAAGCAAAGAGAGCCCCATTATATATTGTCATTTTAATCCTCCGTTTATCTCATAGAACATAAAGAAGAAAAAAAAGGAGACACTATACAGTCTCAAACGCCCTGGAGCTTTTATCTCTCACAACAGAAAAAAAAGCTCTCTATCTCTCTAAAAAGTTTATGAATAATGCCTTTGAACCTTGCTCGTGCAAAAGCGATACATATTAAAGTAATAGTAGTAGAACGCGAGTGGTTATAAAAACTACCTGGTATATAAAAGACACTGTACGCTTGGACGTGTGTCGTTATATAATGAAGCTTGCACATATAATATTGGATTTCTGTTGGTGAGTTTGAAGCATGACTGACGATTGAGTGAGAGAGGGATATATATGTATATATTTACAGGATGAGAGAGAGAGAGAGAGAGAGAGAGAGAGAGAAAAGAGGTTACGCTTTGATGCGTTTTATGGTTAATCGGAATTCGATAAATGTTCAATAATCCGGCTAAATGCCTATTACTGCTTTTATGCTCTTGATATCTATACCCCTTTTGCTTATTGCTTTGTAAAGATGATAATGATGATGATGATTCTGAGGAGGGATATATATAAGTGTATAGAGACTTGGATGCTGTTACTGCACTTTTTCTGTTTTTTTTTTTCTGATTTTCAAGAGCCAAGTATATAAAGTAAAGAGATACTCTTACAGTTGCAAGCTCTAAACTGCAGATCTTAAATTTTATGTTATGAGTCTTGTTAAACATATAAGTATAAGTAGTCTAGACTAGAGAGAGAGTTGATAAAGATAAAAGGAAGTATTATTCTATGTTTACTCGTCAATGATCATCATTGTACTTTTCTGTATCTTTTTCTTTCTACAATAAACGTAGTTTCAGAAAATAATCATTTCCTTTACAAAATAGTAGAAAAAAAACTTAAGAAACTCCTCTCCCTCCTCTCATATGTAGACAAAAAGCTGCAAATTTCATTTATATCATATAATGACAACACTTACATAGTATTATTATCATCCACATAAAACATGATCTTTTTTTTTCTTCCTATTTTCCTTCACGACACTTGTCCTATCGATAACACTATAGCACTAAACACAAATTCTCTCCTCTCTATCTCTCTCTTTCAAGTAGTGTATATTATGGGTATGACTCCTTTGGTATATTTGCCATAAGCGACAGAATCCCATGTAGTGGCAGATTGTCGAGTAGGTAGGTACCCTCTGAAACTCATCTCACTCTCTTTCCCTTTTAGGATTGCAATGGTACGAAAACGATCACGATAAGGAATACGATGTTGTAATTCCAGAGTGTATGACGATTGACCCCTCCCCCCCTCTATTTTCCACCCTCAATTCTCTCTTACTCTTACTTGCGCTCCCTATCTTCATATCCGAATTCAGCAAGATATATTTTTGGACCCTACCAAACTAACCCTCTTTTTTTTGTTTCTTTATTTCTTGCTATATTTCCACTTACGATTTTTGTCATTTGTCCAAACGCTAAATTTGAATCTGATATTGTACGTGCAATTATTATGTAACAAACTTAATAAAAACTAAATACAAAAAACTTTTAGAAAAAAAATTATCGATTGCTTCCACACAGTAACTCACTATCTAACACCTGACAACCACTACTCCAGTTATATTCAAGCTGCTTGAGGCGTCGAAATTGTCAGTTCTATCTCATGTATATTCTACAAACACATACACACACTATGTCCGTTCTCCAATCTATCCATCCATCCATCCGTCTATCCATCTATCCATTCGGTTAGCTTTCTCCACGAAATATTCAAATCAATTTAGGTCTTACTCGACAAACCCATTAATCCCTTTCCCCTTTTTCGGCAAATATTAAACTAATCGACATCACGATTTGGTGCTTAATTTATCAAATCTAGTGTAGTAGCCAGTAGCATCATCGTCATCGTTATCTATCGTTGATATTTTGGAAGAGTCATCCAAGACTTATTTTTTTTTGAAAGACGATGCTGCGGTATTGTTGACCCTGAATTTTCAATTACTGTATAGGAATGCATTAGGTGATGTAGTATATATATTACAAGCCCTAGACTGATCGATTAATAGCACAAGGGCTATATTTTATGATTGTCCAGTTTCTTGGCAAACTTCCAGAGACCTTATGTATACCTACGTTCTAACCTTGATATTGAATTCAACTACATGTACATATATACACTATAAAGCATACAAATATAACTTTCCTACAAAAAAAGTTTGTCTCAAATAAATTTAGAATTTCACATCCTATTGTTATACATTCACACGACAATCACAGAAAAGCTTTATCGATTAAATTATATCACCAAGTATTATATACACCCAATAAACCAAAGAGAAATGATGAATTGTTAGGAAGATGTGTAAAGACGCATACCTATGTATATACTAGAGAGAACACGAGGTGGTGATGTTTGCACTTGGTCAGAACAGCAGCAGCTGCAGCTGCAGTAGAAGCAGAAGCTGACGATGCTATTGGCAATCGTGAATTGGTCAAATGCAAACCTTGTACGTATACATATACCTGGTCCTCTACTACTCCTTCCCTTTCCAATTCACTATCGTCAAATCGACTGGTTTGATCTTCTATATATATATATATATGTACATTGGAGCTACCCAATTGTTTCAGGCAGCTTTCCAAGAATATGGACTGTATAGCAGTGTGTGTGTGTGTGTGTGTGTGTGTGTGTGTGTGTGTGTGTGTGTGTGTGTGTGTGTGTGTGTGTGTGTGTGTGTGTGTGTGTGTGTGTGTGT